>JASDQU010504261.1:0-10446 GCA_032191745.1 Picea mariana | reverse complement strand
TGACATTCATTGCCTTGCCTTTCCTTGCCATGCCATGCCTTACCCTGACATGCCTTGCCTTGACATGCCTTGCATTGACAGACCTTGCCTTGACATGCCTTTCCCTACCATGCCCTGCCTTGACATGTCTTTCCTTATCTTTACATGTCATTCTATGCCTTGCCTTGACATTCCATGCCTAGCCTGACCATTCCTTGCCTTGACAAGCCATGCCTTGCCTTGACATGTCTTTCCTTGCCTTTTTATGCCTTGCCTTGACAAGCCATGCCTTGCCTTGACATGTCTTACCTTGACTTAACATGCCATGATTTTCCATGTGTTTTCATGCCTTACCAGGACCTACCTTGCAATGCCTTGCCTTTCCATTCATTCCCTTTCCTCCCCTTGCCATGTCTTGCCTTGACATGCCCTGTCTTACTTTGACATGCCATGCCTTGCCTTAACATTCCTTTCCTTGCCTTCCCTTTCCGTGCCTTGCCCTAACATGCCTTGCCTTGCCTTGAAATGCCTTGCCTTGCTTTGACATGCCTTGCCTTGCATTGACATGCCTTGCCTTGGCATGCCATGCTTTTCATTTACATGCCTTTCCTTGACATGCGATGACTTGCCTTGCCTTGACATGACATGCCTAGCCTTGCCATGCCTTTCCTTGATAAGCCATGCCTTGCCTTGACATGTCTTTCCTTTCCTTGACATGCCATGCCTTGCCTTGCCTTGCCTTGACATGCCATGCCTTTCCTTGCCTTGACATGCCAAACATGCTCAATTGGAAGTATTGGGTGACATACATTCATCAATTGAGACTTGCACCATGGACAAATGCTTCAGTTTGCAATCCAGAAAACATTATTGTTCAATATGGAAGCATTGAGGTTGTAATCACATACACAAACATTTATGAAGAACTAGATGTTGATGAACAATACTTGTATTGTTCAAGAATGGTTGCATGACATCTTCTTGGGATATAGAACCCCAACACTGTACAATGGACCAATGTGCTTGATACTCTGTATGTTGTCAATTCTAGGGACACTTTACTTGATGTTGGTTACTTCATAAAAGTTTGAGCAACAGGAAAGAGGCTAAGACATCCCTACACACTTTTACTGCACATTGTCCTACAATATAAAACCAAAATATAAGGCAGAAAATTACCGTGACCAAAAGAGAAAAGTTGGAAATGCAAATGCAAAACCCCAAAAAAGGACCTAGAAATTATAATAAATTAAATAGAAACCTTAAAACTAAAAAATAGTGTTGGAAATTCAAATTCAATATTCAAAAAGAGGGCCGGAATTTTGTCTTTTATGCAAATAAATGAGGGTTGAAGATATAATATTTTTTAAGCTTAAAATGAGATGGCAATTTTGGATTTTCTCATGAGGGCTGAAAATGCAAGTTTTTAATATTGAGTATGAGTTGTAAATGCATGCCAAGCAAGCCTAAAAGAGGGTCAAAAAATTGAATTTCAAGCAAGCTCATTCTCTTTAAGAATTTATCCCATATTTATCCAAGAAACAAAGCTTGAAGAGTTTGCTTCTTGATTCCCAAAGGAGGGAAAAAATCAGCGATGCAAAAAAATGAAAGAGCATAAAAAACTAGTGATGTGAAAGGCCATAGAAACTATGCTCAAGATATGCAATAAGTTATGCTCAATTAATATAGCAAGTAGAGAATGAAATGCTTGGCCAAAAATGAGGTTGCAGAAGAGATTTTGACCCGACAAAAGAGTTTTGAAAATTGACCCCCTGTGTCGGATTTCCATTGTGCCTCACTGAGAAAAATGCTAGTTCCGGAGATCCTCTATCAAACATTTTTTCGGCTGATGGAAGCATAGGAGAGGGGTCCCCCTAGTTGGAATCCAGTGCCAAGAGTCCAACGGAACTAACGGTTTGTCGATCTGAGGCACAATTTGTGTGTTATGGCGAGTTGCAACTCGCCTCCTGAAGCCATTCAGGGAGACAATGACAATTTGGTTCGGTGGCACAAAATTACAACCCAATGAAATAACTAAGTTCCATAAGCTCCAAAATATCTGTATGGCCAATTCCCACGCGACCATGGTGCCCACAATCACTCAGCACAGGGGTTGTGAAATTTGACCCCCTGTGCCGGATTTGCATTTTGCCTCACTGAGCTAAAACCTAGTTCCATCTGGGCGACGAAATCGCAGAAGAGAGGTACCCCTCGCTGGAATCTAGTGCTAGGAGTCAACGGAACTAGCGTTTCATCGATCTGAGGCACGATTTGCGTGCTATGGCGAGTTTCAACTCACCTCCTGAAGCCATTCAGGGACATAATAACAATTTGGTATGGTGGCAATAAATCACAATTGGGCGATGTAACCGAGTTCTGTAAGATCCGAAAGGTCTGTATGGCCAACGCCCATGCAACCATGGTGCACATAGTCACCTGACATAGAGCTTGTGAAATTTGGCCCCCTGTGCTGGATTTGCATTGTTCCTCACCGAGCAAAACCCTAGTTCCGGAGATCCTCTAACAAACACTTTTTTAGGCGACGAAATCACAGGAGAGGGGTCCCCCTAGCTGGAATACGATAACAGGAGACCAACATAACTGATGGTTTGTCGATCAGAAGCACGATTTTCATGTTATAACGAGTTGCAACTTGCCTCTTGAAGCCATTCAGGGAGACAATGATAATTTGGTCTTGGGGCACAAAATCATAACCAGGTAACGTAACTGAGTTCCGTAAGCTTATGAAGGTCTATATGGCCAACGCCCATGTGACCACGGTGCCCACAATCTCCCGACATAAGGGTTGTGAAATTTGACCCCCTGTGATGGATTTTCTTTGTGACCACAAGACTCCCGGGCAACAAGAAACCCTTGATCAATTAGTTCTATGCAGTCCATGGACTTGTTGCAGAGTTTAAGGGCATATATTGTTCTCTTAGTGAAATTTAAAAGCAAACAAGAATTTTATCTTAGTTTAAGAGTAGATATTGTCCATGGACTTGTTGCATATTTTTAGTACTTTGCCAAGATGTACATTCCTATCCCTTTACCACTCTCTACATACACAACAATCGGCCCTGACCTCTTAAACAATCAGTTATCTTCCAAATGGTTGCTTTCTACTAGATAATTTGACCCTCTCATGCAATAGGCTTACAATACAACTCCCAAATTATACAAGATGTCAACCAAGGTTCAATGCCACACATTGCCCCACCTTTTCCCTGAGGATAATATAACACCAGTATAGTCATTCCATTCAAAATCATCAAACCATGTTAATTTGAAGTAACTGACCATCGGTTAATCTAAACGGACATTTGATTGTGTTGTTTGCAACATCATCCACATTATGTTTTTTGTACATCTCAGTAGCAGCCTTATTGGCTGGTGTGCATGCCAACTTGGCATGCACACCAGCCAATAAGGTTGTTGTGCATGCCAATTTGGCATGTACAACAACCCTATGGATGATGTGCAAGCTAGGGATGTTGTGCATGCCAATTTGGCATGCATAACATCCACAGGGCTTCTGTGCATGCCAAATTGGCATGCACAACAACCATAGGACTGCATGCATATGGATTTTGTGCATGCCAATTGGCATGCACAACAACCATAGGGTTGCATGCATATGGCTGTTGTGCATGCCAATTTGGCATGCACAAAATCCCTATGGCTATTGTGCATGCCAAATTATGGCTGTTGTGCATGCCAATTTGGCATGCACAGAATCCCTATGGCTATTGTGCATGCCCACAACCACCCTATGGTTGTTTTGCATGCCAATTTGGCATGCACAACAACCCTATGGATACTATGCATACCAATTTGGCATGCACAGAATCCCTATGGTTGTTCTACATGCCAAATTGGCATGCATAACAACCATATGGCTGATGTGCATGACCTTTTTCTCTTCAGCTGTAGGGGAAACATCAACAACAATAGCACCACCAGCACCAGAAGGAGCAACTACAATAGGTGTAGCAACACCACCGCCTCCTACATAGCAATAGTCAAAATTAGAGTTTGCCTTGAAAAACTACTACTGTAATGTACATCGTTGCATAATTTGCACTCTATAAAACATCAAAATTCAATTAAATTAGGCATCAACATAAGATTACCAGAGCTAACACTCAAAATGAGGTATTCAATGTTTCTTTTCTCCAGAAGCTTGGCAAAGAGACCAGGCCAATATGATTCTATCTTCACATTTGCTTCCTTCACTAATGTGTTAGTCTTCTCACCCTGCCAATATGTTAAGGAAACACGTCTACCCATATTTCAAACAAAAATTGTGCACAAATTTTCATCTAATGGATTAAAAATATTTGAACAATTTATACTCCCATGATTTGAAATTTAGGATTTATGAAATATTTCATTGGTATGACTATTCCTTCATGTAATAGTAAAACTTGCAGTCCTTTGTACCTTACAACTTAGACCATAGTGGCACCTCAATCATCTTCATTAAAAGTGTACCAGTGCATAGTTTTTATCTCATGGATTGAAAATATTTGATCAATTTATACGCATACAATTTTATCTTAGGAATGAGGAGATATTTCATTGGTACGACTGTTCCTTCACCATGTAAGACTAAAAATTTCCATCCCATGCACCTTTCAAGTAAGACAACAGTGGCACCTCACTCATATTCATTAGAAGTGTCATAGTTTGCAAATCTTGCAGAGGCCAGAATAAGATTAAAACTATGTTTCAACATAACATGTTGAACTTTGGACAAACCTTGATAAAAAAATTAAAACCACATTATAGAGCCAGAAAAAATGTGCAATTTCGACATCAGAAACCCACTCCTTAACCATAGATTTTTTCTTTAAATGACACTAGTTCATTCCAAGAATACCTCACAAACCTTGAGTTTTAGTCTAAAAACACCCCTCCATCGATACAAACTTTAAGCCAAACTCCAGCTTACTTGTAGAAATAGTAACAATATACAAACAATTATTTTAGAAGTAGCACATTCCCTAGTATGTGACCAAACAACTATCTGAATGTACAAAGTTTCAGATAAGGATGAACCAACAACAAAGGAAGTTTTGGTGACCCTCTAAGGCAATCCCCTATGATAGAATTTATTGCCAATGCCCATTATGGCTTCTAAAGAGCATCAATTAAAATTAGATATGCAAGGTGGGATTGTGTCTCACGTGAGTTCCATGACCATCCAAGTCATCCCTTTGATTATCTAAAAGGTAACAAGCAGTCACAATATGGCATTAAGTTGCCCAAAAACCCACCTTCCCTTTCAGAGGGGTTAACCAGGAAAAACCTATCAACTCCATTAGCTTCACCCCTCCCCCTCACAAGGGGAAGATCTAAAAATGATATCAGGGAAAGAGAAGCAGAAAGAAATAAATATTCAGGAGATCACTATATACTCTGACTATGTCTTTTAGTAGGCAATGCAGATGAAAAGAATGCACTGAATCATCTAACGCAGCCTAAAAATATAAATAAAGGCTTCTGGAGCTCAATCTACTTTGACTGTGTCCTTTAGCACATAGGGCAGATGAAAAAAATGCATTGAATCAACTTACATGGTCTAAAAGTTGTTTTTCTCTGTTATGTGATTAGTTCATATAAAATATTCCTGTAACAATGGTAGGGAAAGAAACATTGTAAGCAAGAAAACAAATCTAGTCCAAGAGTACTCACGCATTGGCATGGAACCAAGAGTCAGATATGTATCTTGAGTACTCACACATTGGCATGGAACCAAGAGTCAGATATGTATCTTGCATAAGCCCTCCAGGTATGACCCAAGATTTTTTTAATCAATTCAAAGTAATTACATCAGCAAAAACATTATTCACAGATATATGTATAAATATACCAAGCCCCATTTGGTAGAGTCCCTCAGGGTTACCAACCAATATTGTGGCTGGCGGATAGAATATATTATATTGCTATCAAAGCAGTAATATGCAAGTTAGATATAACATGGATTGACTCCCATATTTATAACCGCTTATTTACAAGTTAGATACAATCCAATCTAATACATCCCAAGGGTCAAAATCAGGGCATTACATGGTATAATTCTTCCTTATTGCTAGAAAAAGGTCCATTGGATCTTAAATATATTCTTCCTAGTATGAGATATTTTACATTTTTCGAACAAAGTATTAAAACAATTCTTTAGTTGTAATATTTTCTTATATTAAAAACAAAGTTTGAATGATTCTTTCAAAAATCCATTTCAAATAAATGAGTAAAATAAAAATAAAGAAGTGTCAAAATATGTTTCTAAGTGTCACATACCCACTACGAAAAAAATAAAATTTGCGCTCTTCCTCAAGGGATAGAATCCCCGAATTCCTATGGGATCCTAGCACAGGCTAGCTCTTCCTTTATCCACCTCCATGTGATCGTTGGTTATGACCACAGGTCAAGCCAAGAGGCGCCTTTCGCATTTCGCGACTCAGTGATGCAAGAGAGTCAAGTCTTTCGACTCTTCAACCCCTGAAACCCAAAATCTTACCTTCGATGAGATCGATGGCTGCGAATCTCCCCCTGATCCGACGGTCCTGGCCATATAGGGATTTCGGTAACCGGGAGTTCAAAATGCAGCGACCCAAACCACTGGTCACTCCATTCCCCGAACTACGATACACGAGTTTTTGTACGAGATCCAACGATCCTCAATGATTCGGATCCAAAGGTCCAGATCTTTTTGGAGTTTTGTGAACCGAGAGTTCACCATGCAGCGACTCCAAATCTCTTGTCACTCTAATCCTCGAATTTCGATATGGGAATTCGTGTATGAGATCAACGACCCTCGTTGATATGGATCTGACGGTCACTATCCCTCCTAAGCTTAAGGGTGTTGAAAGACACTCAGTCTTAATCCCTTCGTTGTTCTACGAGATCCAATGGCCCACGGGATTTCGGAGCTTTCCTCGAACTCTGACTACTCACCACGCGTCTCCTCTGATGGACGGTCCAGATCTGGGTTAGATCGATGACCCAAAAGCCCCGTGATCTAATGGCTGTGATCTCTCTTAAACCAACGACTAGGATTAAGTCGTGATTTCGTGACTCACGAGTTCTAAGAACTCCTTCCGTTGACTTCTTTCAGTGGCGAGTCAGCGAAATTCCTAACTCTCGCCACGTGTCCTCTACAAATGGATGGTCCAGATCTGTCATGACCCGACGGTCGCGATTCATTATCGACGATTCCCCATCAAGAGTCTGGGTAAGCCTTCTCCTATGATTTCTGGGTGCCGAAACGCCGACTGACTGCCATGTGTCCCTCCGATGAATGGCTGCGACCTTTAACCACGATCAACAGTTGTGATCTTTTCAGAATGACCAATGGTCGCGATCAATCCTGGCTTTCTCCTTTTCAGGAATTTGGGAGAGTCTTCACTCCCGTTTCCCTGGTGCCAAATCCCCGATGGATGTGGATCTTTGACACGCATCCTCTAGGATGGTCGATATCGATGCTTTCAGGACTTTGACGAGTCCTCTCTCCCCTGCATGCACCAGGTTAAACCTCGTGTGCCTTTTCTATATCCGACGACTATCGGTCCCTTGTGCTCGATTTGACGGTTCAGATCTATTCTCCTACGCACTCTTCTTCGGCTGTTTGGACATAGGCTCCAACGGTCTAGATTTTCCCCTGCGAATTGGCGATTCGCCTTTCAGGACTTTGGAGAAATCCTCACCTCTATTTCCCTGAATTGAACCAATGGTTCAGATTTTATTTTGATCACAATCTCTATCACTCCTGAGCTTTCATACGCTCTGAAACCTCCAAAGGGTTTCTCGACCTCTACACTCCATGCAGGGTTCTTGCACACAATGGTGCGATCCTTACTAAGCTTGTCTAGGACTTAGGGAGTTCTGGGTTCGGTTTTCCTCGTAGAGAGCCTGTGTCGATCTGCACTACCTCTCGTGAGCTTAGCAAACTTTTTCCTCCAAGGACTCTAAACAATTAGGAGGGTTGGCATGCGTACATGAAACTGTGCCCGGGGTCGACGAACACACAGTTCGTGACTCTGGCTTATGCCTCCACAGGACATAAGCATTTACGAGTATAAAATCATCTCCTAACCATATAATTTCTTACTGGCCTAGTTATACAATCAAGCAGAAATAAGGGGGATACAGTATATCCATTAAGAAATATGTACAATTCCTAAAACATACACAGTATAACCAATTCATACATAGTTACGGCTAAATTACACAAGGTAGGAAATCGCTTATCTATTACAGGTTGTCGCCAACAAAATGACTGTGGGTGTTCGTCCTTCCACCCAACCATAGGCTCAGAGGCATTCATTCTTAGCACTCTGGCCACCCCCGTGCCAAGACATGATATCACCAGGGAGTTCTCATAGTTCTCAGGAGCTATGTCTCTGTCCCAGCTTCTGCTCGGGTCCTGTTCTCTGCAACTCAGAGCTTTCTCTTTCAGTTATGGCCTCGACGAGGTTTCTTAGATGCTCTTCCACATCAATCTTGCAACCTTCCATTCATGATTCCGCTGAAGTATCTCCCTTACGAGCTTACGCTCTTTTGTCCCATGTCTCCTCTCCCTTGTGTATCCCTCTTACCCTGGAAGGTTTTGTCGACCTATCATGTTCCTTCTGTCAGAAGGAAGCTCAGGTCTGCAGGTCACTACGGTGCTTCGGGCTGACAAACCATGTTTCCATTTATGGGGGTGGTTGATTGTTCAACCACCAGTCCTTTCTTCATTAACTGATTTCTTTCATTGGGATTCGAAGGAGGTTTGTCATCCTTATCAAGGGAGATTTGGGGTTATTTGATATATGAACCCTCTTGTATAGTTTTCAAATTCTTCCTCTACTGATATCATGGCCAGTACTTTCAAGGATTCACCCCCATAGTCAGTTATTTGGAAACTCAGTCAATAATACATTTACATTGTTCTCATGCCTTAGCATGGTAATTCCTATTTTATGATTAATTACAAATTGGGGGAAACAAGGTGTTACAATTCCCTCCCCCTTAAATGAACACCGTCCTCGGTGTTCTTTCTCAAAAACTCCTGTCATGCCTTTCTCATTTAGCCACTTCAGAAGTCTTGACCTTAGTCCTCGGTCATGTCCTCTTTCAGGATCTTAGTCTTCGTCATTTGCCTTCAATAATTCTTGGACAACAAGCACATTAATCACAATTTTGTGCGAAAACATCTTACTGTTGTTCAAAATTCAAAAGGAAATTTTCATAATCTTAGCACAATACTTATCTGTGCAGTTTGTGTATCTGTATCCACATGGTATTTTTGTTATCCATGCTCATCGCTTTCCTTGACGTACCCATTGGGTGCATGATTCCAATTCAATAGTTCACAAGAGCTATCATGATTTCATCTTCCTTTCCAAGGTCTTTCGCACGGGAAACTACCCACTGTGTGCATGATCCCAATAGTTTGCAAGAATTATTAAAGTCTCCTCTTCCTTGCGGTCACTCACCCTCCAGGCCCAGGCCCAGGCATCCCCTTCACTGTTATACAGTCCCTCGGGCGATCCATCTTACCCTGCCAAGGTTTTCTTGCACATGAAAATTTTAGAGACTCTATCGAGTCTTACAGTCAAGGCATCCCTCAAACTTGCTCTGCCGAGGCGTACCTACGGCTTGTGTTACCTCAACACAATAATTTTCAGGCGATCATGGCTTATCATGAGGTTTTCATGGCTCAACAGTAGCCTTTTTTTCATCATCTTCAGCTTTGACAGATTTCATCTGTTCCTTTTGGACATATCTTTTCTCCTCACCTGTGTCACAGGTATACAACATTCGTGAGACATCATTATAAATTCCAACTTTCAGAATTTTTATTGCAAATCTGTCACCCACATATTTTTCCAATCTCTTCTTTTATTTTCAGATATGTTCTGTACGAAACCAAATTCACAAGCATGGGACTTTATTTCCCATAACATTTTAGCTTAGCAAGAAATCGGTCTCCCTTATGGGCTTACATCACTGCCATATCCAAGACTCTTTATTCCTGCAATCATTCCTCAGCTAATCAAATTGTTAGTTCTCATGCACATACATTTTTCTCGCACCTTTTCAACTTCATCACAACAATTTCAGAATTGTGCATACTAACAATCAAATTCACTTTCTCAAAAGGAAATACCATTCTTCGCAGTTTGGATCATCAGGCAATCGGTCTTTCCTATGGGCTTACCTCGCTGCCATATCCATGACCCTTTTCTTCCTACAATTCATTCTTTCCACAACCAAACAAACTGTTAGTCTCATCTCAACATACCAAACTTTTCAAAACGTAATTCAACATTTCAAAAGGGTTTTAACAATTGTGCCAATATCCATGGCCACATTCATACCCAATGCATTCTTGCATTGTTTTTCAAGTTCGTCACACTTTATGACCAGTTCTTGGCCAGGGGGTGTTGGAATTTAACCAACCTTTTCCTCATATGGTTT
>JASDQU010504260.1:35998-50265 GCA_032191745.1 Picea mariana | reverse complement strand
TCAAAATAGGATGTGACTTTGTATGTTTACTTGTGCATTACATTGTTCCTTTATGGTTTATGAATTTTGTTTAATGGTTCTATGCTTAAAGAGCTATTCATAAAGTAAGTAGGTTCAATTCTTGCAATTAGATGTTTCAGATCTGATGTTGCTCTTGCGCAAGAACAGGAATGAGTTCTGGATGATCTATGGATTCTCTTTGGTATTTTCCCTACCCTTCCCTATCTTTCTGTCTCAGCAGTGCTTCGTGTGAGACTTCTTCTCTTTGGAGGAGATGAAAATTCCAGCACTCTAGACTACATGGTACCTTTTGTTGGTAACCTAAGAAGAACCATTGTCTGATCAAATCCGTGCCAACAAAATGGTTCCATTGTTGGGACCTGTGTAAAAAGGGAACCTGTAAGAAGAATGCTACCGCTGATCCATAGATATGGCATTGATCAATGGTGGGAAAGAAATTGGGACGCTTTCACATGGAAAGAAGCAGAACTAAGAATAAAATCAGTGGGAACTTCTAGGGAATCAATCTTTTACTCAGAAAGATCAAGCGACCAGTATGAGATTTTCTGAGTTAAATTCCCGAAAGAATTTTTTCACTGGATCAAGAGACTCCAAGAAGATCCATATTTCCAGGGATGGGTCAAGAAGATATGCATGTGGGATATCGACAAGTTAGAAACACTCCACAAGATGGATTGCCCAGTCACACAAGATGTGGATTTCTGGGTTAGCACCATGATAGAAGGATACATAATCGAATTTGTAGCTGAGAACCACCAGTCTTTCTCGCGAGTAGAGGAAATTTTCAAGAAAGGAATAAGGGGAAGACTGTTAAGAGAGATCCCCCTGTGGATTAATAATTTATTGGTGGAGGAAGGGATGTTGATTATATCCCTGACCGAGATGTCAGCGTAAACATGCTCACTTGGGGTAGGGAGAGACAGGGTGAAAGTCATGGTATGAGAAAGGGGAAGGGTTCTTTAACAAATGGGGGGGAAACAACAAGAAACAGATTTGAGAGATGAGTGAGCCTTGAAGAGAGCCGCCATAGTTGAAAAATGGTGGCACAACAAGATCAAGAAAGCCGCAAGACAGTCTGAAAAGATGTGGAAAGGAGGATCAGGAGAAATAGAGGAAAGACAGATGGAAGAACTGCAGAGGATGAAAAGATAGGAATGACTA
This sequence comes from Picea mariana, assembly GCA_032191745.1. NCBI lineage: Eukaryota > Viridiplantae > Streptophyta > Pinopsida > Pinales > Pinaceae > Picea > Picea mariana. Next base: position 49,083 of record JASDQU010504260.1, on the reverse strand, counting down.
GCCATTCAAATATTGAACCAGAGAGAATAAAGGAGAGAAATAAGTCCCCAGGAGGTGGTACGAGAAGGAGGAAGCATGAGTTTCAGAGAGGAGGAAACCAGCATGAATCTTGGAGGAGAAAGAGAAGATTCAGCCCTGATGACAGGAGAAATCGGGAATCTGTCTGAAGAGATCGTCCCAGTGGAAGCTAACGAGACCCCCCAGATCAAAGAAAATTGCCTCGAATCTAGTGGTGCCAGCCCTGAATCACCCATACCCCAAGTGCCTTCTATACAAGTAGTAAGTTCAACACTACCTTCTCGTGCAAGTTTTGTTCTAGTACAATTAGTTAATCAGTCACAACTAGGAAGTGTGAGTATAGAGAGGATATTGGGATCCCTTGGTAGATCACAAGCAGGACTGTTAGGGTTCATATTGATATGAACAACAGGATCAATAATGGCTAGCCATACTAGAGGTTTGATCACTAGATACCCAAAATTGTGGGGTAAGGGAGATGAAGACGTTGAACAACACTGGTTCTTGTGCAAAGCAATCTGGAGATCCAAAGGGACTTTGGATGCAAATAAGTTGGTCGAGTTCTAGACTACCTTGATAGGTTGTGCTCTCAAGTGGTACATGAAGATCATTGAACCAGGAGTACCAAGGATGCAAGGTCAAGCATTAGCACTTGACCAAGTACGAACAAGGTTCACAGCAGAGTTCAAACTACCTCAGTCAGAACAAGAGGCTATGTTTGAGTTGCATGAGATTCAACAGAGGGAAGGTGAATCATCCTGGGAGTACATCCATAAGTTTAAAGATGCCATAGGGAGGTTGGCACATCCAATCCATGAAGAACATCAAAGGGAGTCGTACATTCAGGGACTGCTACCTCTGACTCGGATTCCGCTAACGCAACAACGGATAGCCATGTTAACAGACGCCTTGGAACAATCAATGAAGATCGAAGCCATGGAAGGATACCCTGGGAACCTAAGAGTAACCCGACCCCCAGTAGATGTGAATTTAGCGTAACTACAAGGCTAGATATCAACACTTACAAAAAAGATTCAAGAGCTAACGATACCCAAACCAGGACGACCACAAGTTTGGTGCACAGGATGTTATAAGAAAGGTCATTTAGAGAATGAATGTCCACGAATAAGAGGGTTGGGACCTCCTCAGAGTCTGACTGTAACCCCACGAGGACCCATGGGAGGATTTGCTCAAGTATCGATGAACTCACCATTTCATCATCCCACCCCATATCATGCTTTCCCAGGAGGCCAAGCTACACCAACAATGGAATATTATGAGATTTGTCGAACCCTTGGGCATGGACTGAGACAATTCCCCATCATGCAAAAATATTCGACAGTACCAAACATAGTACACTATGATTTCTACGCATCCACCACACATACTACCAATCAATGTAGAGCGTTGGATGCTCTTGCAGACATGTTAGATCGAACAACATTCAGGGTGAATGGAAACCCACAGGGACCAGGAAGAGGTCGAGGAGGTGGAGCTGGAGGAGACTTCAGAGGAGGGAGAATAGGGGGAAGAGGACCGAGTATATATTACAACTATGATGAACAGGGTCAATTGGCTAGATATTGCCCTCATCCAAGACGACCATGGTGCTCTCATTGTAGATCCAACAGACACGCAACCGAAGAATGCCCAGAGCTAATTGCAAAGTGGTAGGATAGAAAATGACAAACAGGAACTAAGCTCATTAGTTTAGAGATCAAGAGGATTTCTAAGGGACAACTACCAAACCTTAACATTGTCAGTCGAGGAGGACCAAAGCTAGGATTTGATGCCGACACTCTACCTCAGATTCAGAAAGTAGCACCTAAAGAAGAGAGGTACGACCCCATAAAGAAAACAATGTTCTTTAAATATGCCATAGAAGTATTCCATAATATTCCTAATCATAAAATGCAAGAGAACCCCCCTCAGCTAGATGTATACCCTAAAGTGGCACAAATCCTTGCTTCACCCCCTACACCCAAGATCCCTGTAGGCATACCAAACCAACCTGAGAAACCTCAAAATGTAGTTGACCTCTGGTTTTAATTATTCTCTGACATTCTAGGGAATGATAAACTGTCAGAGAATTTGTGCAATGGACTGTACCTAGTCCTAAGGAATGAACAAACCTCAGAAGAAAGGATTCAGGTTAACCTTCCTGAGAAGAGTACTCAGAGATTTCAATGATGAAAAGTAAGAACTAGAAAAGAATTATGACTGGTAGCCCAGTTAGATGACTTTGAAATTAAAGACATCATGTTGGATCTAGGGTAAGATGTGAACATTCTTCCCAAGAAGACCTGGGAAGCGTTAGGCAAATTGAGACTGACATATTCCCCAATTCAGTTGAAAATGGAAAACCAATACTATATCTTTCCCATAGGAATATTGTAGAACATGGAAATCGATGTAGCAGGAGTAAAAATAGTGGTTGAATTTGAATTCATTGAGATCATGGGAGACAAGGACCCCTACCATGCGCTACTTGGCATCGATTGGGCCTACGACAATTATGCATTAATTGACCTAAAGAAAGATACCATGAATTTTGAAGCTGAGGGAATCAAGTTAGTTCAACCTTTGGATCCATACGTAGGACCCAGGTACACAGAACCAACAAACAATAATATGGAAGAATAATATCTAGACCATCTATACACTGTAAGAGATGGGACAATAAACGATTATATAAACCCCACTATGGATGGATCAGTAAGATGGCAAAGTATCCAGTCAGTAGATGAAGATTCATAACTGGCTTTTGATAGTTGACAACAAGGTTTGCATGAAATATTCTCAAGAATATGCGCAACTATCAAAATGACCATATGGGTTGGGACCGAAGTCAAAGAACACCCAATATACAATGGCACCTCAGATCTAGGCAAATTTTTGCAGAATATTCAAGAAACTGTGGGAGAAGATCAAAGAATCTCGGTACTAGATATATATTTTTAGAGCACCCCCGCCACATGGTGGGCTACTCATAAAACTGCACTCAAAACTTGGGACAAGGTGAAGCAAGCCCTCATGTATAGGTTATGGAATAGGGAGCAGCTAGAATCAAAGATGCAGATGGATCTCCACGTTGCGCAAATATTTAGCAGAGAATCAGACCCTGGGATACACATTCAATAGTGCATGGCATAGTGGCAGGCCGTGGAGATACCCTCTCACTTCTGGGTCTAGGTATTCCCCCATTCTCTAGGCCCAATCCTGAAAGCTTGGTTTATACATGAGGAAACCAGATGACAGACCTATGGTTGGCAGGCACTAGTAGCTCAATTTTGCAAAGACTTCTCATTTACAAGTAAGTACCTCGAGCATGAACTAGTCCTACAAAAGATTAACAAAATTCTTTTTACAACCAATATTAATAACATATTAGATCTTGTAGTATGTCCCAAGTATACCCAAGAACTTCAGAGTAAACCCACTTATCCATGATTGAAAATCCTATAGAATGCTATCATATTAGAAAAGCTTCATAAAGCCTAAACGAATTAGAAGAATTGAGAAACCTAGCAATCAAAGAGACCGAGGGGAATAGAGAAATCGAAACACCATACCTAGCCAGACCAATAGTTCCTACAATCACCTATTGAAATTGCAGAAGCTTAACATAGGGACCGAAGAGAAACCCAAAATAGCTTTGGTAGGAGATTACTAGGATGAGGAAACTAGTCAAGAAATATAGAGTCTACTGAGGGAATACGAAGATTTATTCCCAAAGACTTTCTCAGAATTGGAGGGAATCAAAGGAGTTATGGGAGAAATGAAGATTGAGTTAAGACCAGGATCCAAGCCTGTCAGACATAGGCCATACCGTCTTAACCCAAGAGTAAAAGAGAAATTCAAGAAGGAGATAGATAAGATGCTAGAAGAAGGTCTCATTTTTCCAATACAAGAAGCAGAATGGGTTAGCCCGATAGTCATTAAAAGAAAGAAAGACATTGAGGATATTAGATTTTGTGTGGACTACAGAAGCCTCAATTCGTCCTGTGTACATGACCCTTTCCCAACACCATTTACCGATGAGATTCTAGAACAGGGTGCGGGGAAGGAAGCATACACATTTATAGATGGATTCTCATGATACCATCAAGTTAAGGTTGTTGAAGAGGACAAGAGAAAAACCACTTTCATTACCAAATGGGGATCTTTTGCATACAATTTGATGACATTTGGTTTAAAGAACGCCCCTGCAGTTTTCTCTAGGATTGTGATGGCATCCTTTAGAGAGTTCATTCACAAGTTCATAGAAGTTTATATGGATGATTGGACAATATATAGAGTTACAAATCTCATAGAGTTACAAATATCATTAAATCTCAGGAAGTGTATCTTTTGTGTACCACATGAAAATTTGTTGGGCCACATAGTTTTCCAAGAAGGAGTATTGGTAGACCCAGCTAAAGTTGTGGAAATTGTGAATATGATGTCACCTATGAATATTAAACAGTTGCACTCCAGACTAGGACATACAGGCTACTATCGCAGGTTCATTCAAATATATGCCAACATTACTACACCTTTGGAAAATCTTCTGAAAAAGGCTGAAATGTTCCAATGGACTCCCGAATGTGACAAAGCATTTGAAACACTTAAGGAGAAACTCATTACAACACCGATTCTGATATTCCCAAACTGGGAGAAGGAATTTCACGTCCATGTGGATACTTCAGGAATTGCCTTAAGAGCTATCCTAACGCAACCTGGGGATGGAGATATGGATCACGCTATCTACTTTCTGAGTCGGAAGCTATTGCAAGAAGAGTGCAACTACACAACGACAGAACAAGAAGGATTAGCAATGATCTATGCTTTACATAAATTTAGACATTATCTATTACGGTCTCATTTCAAATTCTTTACTAATCATTCAGCATTAAAATACCTAGTTAACAAACCTGTGTTGGAGGGAAGAATTTGTAGATGGCTCCTGTTATTTTTGGAATTTTTTTTTGAATTTATCATCAAGTCAGGGTGATGCAATGTCGGGAACGACCATCTCTCCAGACTAGAGTTAGGGGAAAGTGGCGGAGTAGTGGATGACCAACTCCCAGATGCAGATTTGTTTAGAATTGAAGCCATACTGGAATATCTGGAGGACATAGAAATATTTCTTAGTACAGGGGCATGTTCCGAAACATATTCCACAACCCAGAAACTCCATATGGTCGTCAGAGCAGTAGATTATTAGCTGATCATCGAGAAATTGTACAAACTAGGAATAGAAAACATCCTTAGATCATGTGTCCTAGATCATGAAAGGCATGATATACTCTGGGAATGCCATAGTGGAATTGCAGGAGGACACATAGGAGGAAAGGGAACAACACAAAAAAATTTACAGGTAGGACTGTGGTGGGAAACACTTTTCAAAGATGCAAAAGCATACGCTATATTGTGTGATGTTTTTCAAAGAGTGGGCAAGCTATCACACCGAGATGAACTTCCATTACAAACCATTAGAGTGCTACAAGATTTTTAGAAATGGGCAGTTGACTTCATTGGGCCAATCAACCCCACAACTAAACATTTGAAGGCAAGGTACATCATTACTGCAACCAACTACCTTAATTGTTGGGCAAAAGAAGCAACTGTATAGGATTGTTCGACGGATACCGCCGCTATATTCATTTTCAAAAATATGATTACCCGCTTCAGATGTCCCAGGAGCCTAACCAGCAATCAGGGTACTCATTTCATTAGCAGTACCATAGCAACACTTACAGTAGAATTTATGATTCAACATCATAATAGCAGTCCATACCACCCACAAGCCAATAGAACAGTCGAAGCCTTCAAAAAAATACTGGAAAATGGACTAACAAAGGTCTGTTGTGCAAACTAAGAGGACTGGGATGATAGAGTTCCAGTGGTACTATGGACCTACAGAACAACCATGAAGAAAATCCACAGATATACATTGTTTCATCTTGCTTATGGGAAAGAGGCAATGGTGCCTGTAGAGTTCATCACTCCAAGTCTATATATTACACAAGCCACATGTATGACAAACAAACAATCAGTGGTGCAGAGACCTGTGGAGCTACAAGAACTCGAAGAAACTAGATTTTTGGCAGACTTTCATCAGTCGGTTGAAAAGGAAAGACAAAAGCTCGGCACAATCGACACATTAATACCAAGGTATTTACACAAGGGGACAAGGTGTTACTCTAGGACAGTTGATACCAGAAGCATCCTAGAAAGCTGCGCATGCACTAGTTGGGACCCTTTATACTTGCGGAGATCTAACCATCAGGAGTAGTCTGACTCGTGCAACTAGATGGCGTGCTACAACCAAGATGGGTGAATGGCGCTTGCCAAAAGCCCTACCTATCTGACAACTCAAAAGAAGGAGAATCGTTGTAGTCCGATGGATCTTGTACAATAGTTAGATTTGAGATTCATTTCCTTTTTGAAATTTTTTAAATTCAGTTAATAATGTCCAAGTGCGTAGTGTTGTGCCATAACACATAGTTCATTTGTTTTTTTTAAGTGTTCCTTGATACGGAGCTGGTTAATCATAAGTACAGAATCAGAAGTATGAGGAATTCCATTAATGAAAGTCATTAAATATGACGGGGATAACCTTTGTGGTTAGAGAGGCCACAAATCACAATCCAATCTTCGTCAAAGGCCACACAAACCCAGTCCAATCACACCCTTTATTTCCATTCGGGTACCCTAACTGTCAGCCATTAAGCCATAAAGCCACATTATGCCAAGATGCCATCAAAGCTTACGCCAGATACCTGTCTGACAAACAGAACTGTCTCAATTTAGCCACATCCCTATTCCACCCAAACGAGTAAATACCAAGATCACCTAATCAGATTTACCTTGATTAAATCGTCCCGTAGGACAACTCACACCCTATTACATCTATATGGTCATGATGATATGTAGTTATTGCTAAAACTTACCCATTAAGCCAAACATAAGAATCTTAGAACTCAGACGAGAAAGTATTGTTTCTAAAACAAGCATAGCCCTTTCTAAACTCAGCCGTGCAAACCAGTTAGGACCATTGCCAATGCTGTAATTGTAGCCCTAGTTCTTAATGGCCACATAGCCACTAATGCCGAGAGCCACAGCAAGCAGGAACACCATGACTAAAGAAGTAGTACCATATGAGCTTTGCAACCCCCTGGTCGATATTATAGGTGATCTCAAAGGGAATATAGAGCATGTCAATCTACTCAACCTTAACCTCACGGATTCAGCCTTGTTTCCACAGATGCACCTAGATTTCTTTTGGGAGTTAGCTTCAGATGGAACTGGAGATATTCACTTTATACAAAAAAAAGGAGTTCATCAACCTATTTAACTCCACCAACATGAACCTAAGAGACTTACCAGTCTTTGGCACCACCGACGAAATTGTGTGCTACACGAAGTTTCTAATAAGCAAAGTGCACGACAAAAGTCTATGGTTGGATAAGTGGTATCCACTCCNTTTATACAAAAAAAGGAGTTCATCAACCTATTTAACTCCACCAACATGAACCTAAGAGACTTACCAGTCTTTGGCACCACCGACGAAATTGTGTGCTACACGAAGTTTCTAATAAGCAAAGTGCACGACAAAAGTCTATGGTTGGATAAGTGGTATCCACTCCATGCACAAGATATCCATCATCTCATTGGCCTATCCTCCAAAGGAGAGGATGTGTTGAAGGGATTTTAGGGCCCCGACAAGCATGGGAAGAAGAAAGGCAAGCTTAGCCTCTACAAGATGTTTAACACAAAGAGAGGAGGACACACATTAGTCATTGAACCAATACTACCCGAAATAGTCTAGACTAGATGCTACATCATAGCCAGCAAGGTTATGCGGTCTTACTATAAGGGTGAATGCACTTTAGATGTGCTATTAGTCACTGACTTTTGTACCCAAGGAGTGGTGTTTAATTGGTGTAGTTTCTTGCTGGAGGAACTACTATTAGCTTGCGAAGAGGCACAGGAAAAAGGAGGCACCTTTAACTATGGATACTTACTTGTGGCATTTGCATTGCTCAAATGGAAGTCACATGTGGGAAGAAAACCATAAATACAAGATAAAGGGCACCTGGTGAATATGTTTGAGCCATGGCAGTCCAGACCAGACTCGGAGAACACAACACTCAACAATGCAACATTTTCCAAATGGTATAATGCTATGATAGATGCAACACAGATGCCGTGCATCCCACAAGAAATCCTCAATAATAACACGAGGAATATTGCACTCAGCATGAACCGGCACAACACGTTTGTCTGGCCGAGCCATGCTAGCAGGGAACATTTCCACACATGGATGCTACCATTCTATTTGGATGAGGAAGCCTTAGATAAAGAAGTCATTTCATGTCCAGGGGTCAAATGAGGCCAGTGTAAATCAGGAATGCATTACATTTTTCCTATTGAGCTGCTCAAGAAAAAAGACAAGGAAGTAGGAGAGGGACAGAGCTCAGGACCGTAGCCAAAGAAGCCAGACACTCCGACAAAAATAGATTCAGAGGAGGAAGAAGAAACACTGCAGATGGAGTGGAGGAAAAGACCACCCCCACGATAGTTGCCACCCAATGCCATGTTGTCAGGTGCATAGGTCAACCAGATCCTGGGCATTGTGCTTTGCACTGAACCAATGGTGAAGAGGCCCAGAATGGGGCTCTCGCCGAACAAACCCCTGAACCCACAACCCCTTTCATATGTTGCTCCCTGGACCCATGCCATGACCAAATCCACCATTATCATTGACATTCAAGATGACCTGGACTCTGAAATAAGTCTGGCTACACTCATCATTGAGAAACCCCCACCACTCCAATTACCAAGCCTCCTCACCGCCATCCCACATCATACCATAGCCTCAGAGTCGATGCATCTAAACCACCAAGAGACAGAGGAACGACAACCCCCACAGAAAACCAGAGAATCGCCTAAGCCCAGTTCAGAAATTCCCAACCTTGACCCTAAAGCATCAGAGCAACCCATTATGATGGATGTCCTGAATCCAAACCCCCAGGAACAATAACCTAAGTCTTCAGCAAAGGAAGAAGTCATCCGAGGTAGAGAATTTATGGAACCTGACCATAACCCGTAGATCCCCTCACCACCCAAGCATGAGGATGTCCTAGAAATCATGATGCATGATGTAGAAGCACCAGAAGATACGAAGATACCAGATGCGCACAATGAGCCAAAATAAACAACATAGTCGGGTACGACCACCATGCAAGTGCATATGGTGCAAGTTCTCCAGAATCCCCAACAATGTGCAGAATCGATGCAGCTCTGCATAACTAGAACTAAGGTTCTTATGCTCTTACCAGCAGACCTAAGATTGAGGATTGCACCAACACCACCAACGAAGTATGAGGTAGAAACTCGCTCAGACCATTCAATAGGAAGTGGACTCCCACTATAGTGGTGAGTACCCATTGAAGCAACTCCATCATCTACAGACTTGGTATAGTGGCCAATGTCACAGTTGTTCGGACTAATTAGAGCCTCCACAGACCAACTAGAGAAAAGGCTCCAGGACGCCGAGAGCTCAGTTGAGCTTGCCAAGAAAGAAAAACTATATGCACAAACATGTAGAATGGAGAAAAAACATGATAGACTCCTAGCCCAGCGCAAAGTGGAAAAAGTGCGGGAAAAACTTGCAAAATCCTAGCTAGAGATTTGGAAGGTTATGCGCGACCTACCTGAAGCCAGCGAAATAAGAGAATCAGAGAAACAGATCAAGTAGTTACAAGAGGCATGGACATAGATCCCTACATGAACGAATTAGATAAAAGCAAAGCTACAACAAGTCCAGTAAGACGAAGAACAACATCCTTGGCAGCTGCAGGACCAAATACAAAGGATAATACTCCAAGTAAACAATGTCTGAGCAGCACTACATAAGAAGACAACGGACTGCACTAAAATCTTCAGAGAAGTCAACGATTGGATGGGAATCATCGCTCGACGAAATCAAGTCATGGAGGAAGTGCACACAAAGATCCAAGTGTTGAATGAGGAAGTTGTGGTCACAATGGACCCCATAGAGAAACAACAAAAGTTTGATCAAATCCAGTAGGTCAACAAAGAACTAAATTCACTCTATGAAGCAAAGTCTGTAGCCAAGAAAGAGCTGCGTTATTTTCGACCAGTAATTCAAACCGCCTATATGAAAATGCACCATGTCGATGCAATAGCTGACTCTGAATGGAACTCATTGGTTGCAGCCAAGCCAAAGGAGTATAACAAAGAGACGACCCAACAGTTCCTGGAAGAAGCATCACCTCTCACCTGGAAATGGCAAGACAAAGTTGAAAGCTTTCACGGAGTAAAGAACAGAGAATTATAGTTGGTTCCAGAATTGGGCCCTTCGTTTGAGGAGGTAAAGAAAGAAAAGGCACAAACAGAAGATCTCAAAGAAGAGGAAAAGCCAGATAAGGGAAAGCAACAGTTACTCCTAGAGAACATGAAGGAATCAAGTGCTTGACTTGAGGACAAGTCAAGGATTGTGGTCGGAGCCTGTTGGGCCCTTTGTTTTTGAGAAATAATTGTGCAAGTTTTGAATAAGCATAGGTTGCGCAAACTTCATCAGAGTCTGGAAGGAAGAATAACAGAAAGCAGTTGTGGATGCTAGCACAACACCACCTAAGAAACAAATAGTTACAATAGAACAAGAAGGCAAGCAAGCCGAACAGGAAAACATAACCAAGCTATATATAGGACTGAGTATAATTGTAAAAGGGTTGGTTAGGTTGGGTTGATGTTGTTGTTGTTCATTCAGTTTATTGGTTCACTCATTCGTGAGTTGAGTAGAGTTGGGTTGAGTCACATCTATCAGAGTCACCCAAGGTTTTGGGATTAGTTGTTGCTACCTGTTGTAAGTCAATAAGAGGAGATTCTGTAATAAATGATACCTATCAGTTGGGGAATTAGAATTTTGTGGCTGAGGCCTAGAGCCAAGAGTCTGTACTGAATATCTCTATGTAATTGTTAGTCTGTAATGCAAGAAAGATCTTAGAGATAATATGATAAAGGAGAACCAAATTTTCAAAATAGGATGTGTCTTTGTATGTTTACTTGTGCATTACATTGTTCCTTTATGGTTTATGAGTTATGTTTAATGGTTCTATGCTTAAAGCGCTATTCATAACGTAAGTAGGCTCAATTCTTGCAGTTAGATGTTTCATATCTGATGTTGCTCTTGCACAAGAACATGAATGAGTTTTGGATGATCTATGGATTCTCTTTGGTAGTTTCCCCACCCTTCCCTATCTTTCTGTCTTAGCAGTGCTTCGGGTGAGACTTCTTCTCTTCAGAGGAGATGAAAACTCTAACACTCTAGACTACATGGTACCTTTTGTTGGTAACCTGAGAAGAACCCTGGTCTAATCAAATCCGTTCCAACAATAGGCGCTTATTCGGGACTTTGGTACTCTGGGCTTCAGAATTTCCTAACCCAAGTCATTGTAACTCCCCGGAGTGTTGAATGGGTAAACTTGAGAAGTGTGGGGAGTGGATCTATGGTCCACTGTTCATCAACAACCAATGGGTGAGATCTGATATAACCCTTAGCAAGAGGATATAACTATTGTCATATAGTGGTTAATCTTCACGCAAGTCTCATCAGCTGTGATCATCAATGCTCAGATCGACAACTCGTAATCAATTTTGCACCCCCCATTTCCTTTCTTCCTTTAATGGTGGGGGGGTTCCTCCACTGCATAACATAGCACAATTCTTCTGGAGAGTTTGATCTCCAGACTGCGAAATCTAGTGCCACGCGTCCGCTTGGCCCCAAGGTTTCAATGTTCGAACACTAACATGTCACATCAATATTTACGCCTTTCACATTGCGGGGGAATGCATCGACGATTTTGGATTAAGCCACCCATTTCCCCATAATTCCTCAGATACTGACACGTAACCCCTCAGTAAAACCGTGGTTTGGATTGTGGGACCGCCTTGGGGAATTAACTCCTGTGCATCTTGGGTCCCCGCAATGCCTCCTGGCCATCAATCTTGATGTATCGTGATCAATGCCAGTGTGGGCCCACCGACCTTTAACTATGTTATGTAACCTCAAGGCCCCACTAAACATGCTCATACAGAGTTCCACATGGAAGAATACTAGCAAATGACACATGGACCAATAAGATGGGTGACATGTGTAACATTCCAAATGAAATTTCAATATTTCATAGGTTCGAAACTCACTGACACGTGGCACAAAACCCATGTGTCCACGTCAATCCAAGTGACATCATCATGAATCACTACTTTGACTCTTTGAGGCTTTAGAGCTTCGGGCTTCGGGAGTTTTCTCCCCAGCATACACTAATTTTACTGAACACCAAATTCTCAAACAAGACAATCTGTTGACACATGTCCCTCTTGATGGATGGTCTGGATTAACTCCGAACATCGAAAATCCAAGAGATCTGGGAGTTTTCGCTCTACCACAATCCACTACTCTTAAATGTTGAATTCCTGAATAAGTTAATCCTCTAACACACATCTCTTCGACGGACGGTCCGGATTGGTTCTAGACTTCAAAGTTTCTGGATTTTTCACCCTTCATATGATGCCATAACTTCCACCCTTGGCTTGATCCAATGGTTCTGATCCACTTCGGCCTAATCAAACGGTTGATCTCTTCTCCCCAAATATATGGTGTAGTTCTACTTTGGGGACTTCAGGGCTTCGGGCCTTTGGTTGCTTTTGCTCTGTAACACATAACTTCGTCGAAGTCTCAAATTCTGAAGGACTTCTAGGTTAACCCTCCTTCACTTTTCTCCAGATCTGATGGTCGTGAATTGTCCTCCTTCTCCTGAAGAGATCCTATGACCCACATTACTCTACAACCCAATACCACATCTGTCATGGTTTTATAATATCACTACACCTCCTGATCTTTGTAACATGGCCAAGGTAACCTATTGGAACTTAGGAATTATATGAGGTTCGAAATTTGTTTCTCTTGACACAATTCCCCCCTGAAACCTTGGTTCCAATGACCACTTATCTGACCCATCCAGAATTAGTGCTTGAACCTTGGCTCTGATACCAAT
>JASDQU010504259.1:10435-22902 GCA_032191745.1 Picea mariana | reverse complement strand
GTGAAGGAAAATTAAAAAGATGTGAAATAAAGTAAGGAATCAATTACAGATGAGTCCCACCTTGTTGTAGTAGAAGAAAATAGATTACTATAACCTCAAATTAAGCATAAAATTACAATAACTCACACAACAAGTAGGTCTTGTAATACTCACAGTAAATACAGAGGAAAAACTACTTACTCAATAAATTACTGATGCAATAATATTACAGTAGTTGTTGTACTAAATTGGAATCAAACATTTATTCAAGAGTACATAAGGAAAATTGAGAAATGGAAGTCAAAGAAACACATAACCTAGATTTGAACAAAACTTGGAATCTCTGTTTGCACTTGTATTAATACTCTATAAGGAGAGTTTTCTCTATTACAATTGGCAAGAAACAACCTAAAATAAGTCTTTAATCTATGTATTTATACAAAACGATCTCAACCTAATGGTTGGAATTCTCATAATTTATAAGTGATAAATATTACAATATGAAAAACTGAAAGGTTCCATAAGCATTTCCTTGGTCTAGTCATTTGTAGGTAGAGATGTTTATTCTCCATATACTCCATCTTGGAAACAATTGGCATCTAATCATGACCCATATGAATAGTATGTACAGGTTGTCTCACTTGTTTTCAAATGTGCTAGCTTTCCCGTGTTCGACACACTGGATGCATCTTCTTACTAACTGTACTACCAACCCAAAAGGTTATGTTGCTTCATTTGCCTCAAAAGTGTATAACTTATTTTATATTTGAGGCAACCTTTCTTGTATTTTCCTTTCTCCCAAAGATGTGGCCTGTAGCTGGACCCGATCGATTTGTTTCATTTTTTGGATTGTTACATGAGATTCTTCTTTGCTTGTTTTAGAATTATGTTGATTCTTTGCTATATAAATCTACCCTAGGGCCTCAGAGATACTGTTTCCTTCAACATCCAGTAACCCTTTGTCTAGTGAACACAATTCTTCTTCACAAGCTTTATTTACCTCTCTGGCTAATCGTTTTCTTTCAACCAAATTGGCTCCTAGGCTTTCAAGATTATGTTGCCTCGGGTTTTCTCAGAAAGAGACAATCGAGGAACCTATGCTATGTAATCCTTGGCTGCTATTAAAATGGAATCCTCGAAATTAGCCCGATCTGCAGTGGATTCTCTCTCCTTAATGTAAATGTTATTGAGAGAAAGGTTTGCCACTCGATAACAATTTTGAATAGCTTATACTTTCGTGAAAAGATCTCACTGGGATGATTCCATATTTTCATGTACTTCTAGTGCATGATCTTGGAAAGATTCCATCTTCACGGTTGTATCTTCAGCCAAATCTATCTTGGCCTATAGTTTCTTGATCAATTCTTTTTGTCGAGTGGCAAATTCTCTATTGGTTTGTGAATTCCGATATAACTCATCAAGGTCAGTTTTGAGTTGTTGAATTTTTTGTTTATCATCAGCTCTGAACTGTTCAAAATCCTTATTCATATAATTTCTCACATCTCTTTCCACTGTTTTCATCTGGTCTTGCAACTGTCTTACCAACATATTTCTCTATTTCAGTTTCTCTACTAGGTTTTCTACCGAACACTGATTAGTCATGGAAAAGGCACCTAATGAGCCTGCTATTACCATAGTGAATTCTGTCTCATCTAGACCATGTGCATCATACAAAATCCTCTACCTTTTTACTATTGCACCATCATTTTGGTGTGTTTCTCTCTTCACTATAGCCCTCCTCTTCTTGCTGAAAAAAAAATCCAAAGGAGGCATTTCTTTGGCCGAGATCAGAGTAAGGTCTTCTATAAATATGACTTTGGCATTGAGATTTCCCTGACTCTGTAAAGGTGTTAATGACATAATGGGATTAATTATATTGGTGTATGATTTTTTCTCTGCTGTGTTGGTAGCCAATCGATTTAGTGTGGACGGTGATGTATCATGTCCCTTCTTTATCAAATCTTCAAATTGAGCTTTTGCTTGGTCACTAGGTGGATTTTATAATGCAGTATCCACCTTTTGTGTTAAAGCTTTAGTTTTCTTCAGATACTCCTGAGTATCTTGTCCGCTGGAACCTCCTATTTCTAAACCCCAAGTTGTAGCTTCCTCTGTAGATGGATATTTCTGAGGTTCTCCCTGTAAGACCTTAGGCAAACTATTCCTTCTGTGCCTCTGGAAATTGTAGAAACTAGCTAATTGGTCTGGAGCCAGAGTTCAGACTCTACTCAACACTTCTTGGTAGGACCTAACTCCCTGGAATATTTCATCCTGTGGGGAAGCTTCATGCTCATATTTCTTTAGATTGTATAGATCTAGGTGATTTCCCACGATCTTCTAGGGATCATGCTTCTTGAACTCAATATTAACCAACTTGATGTCTTCTAGGGCTGCAGCTTCTACTTTCGAGTGGATAAAATCTAACAATGGGAACATACCAACCTAAAGAGGGAAGGTTGGCCATACTTTTTTCTGGGCCACTTTTAATTCTTCACTGATACCCCCTGTCATAGTTTGATATGCTACCTCTTGGCACACTAGCTGATCTAGTAAAAACTTTGGTAAAGCGTGTGGGGGAACTGAACACCCAAAAATTATGATGTAAGAAAAATGTTCCTCATTGTACCAGTCTGCTATTTTCCACAGGTTGGCCATGATCCTATCTGAAATCCTGGGAGGCGAGCAACCATAGAGGGCGATATGCACCGACACCACCACATAGTGATAGATTTCATAAAGGAAATATTTTTCTTTATCCTCCCACATCTTGGATTGATAGAAATGGATGGGATCATAATTGGTCGAAGTCCAGCTCCAGGTCATCAGACGGAAAGGCGTCATAAAAAAAATGGAATCCATAATGTATGCTGACATGTAGACACCTTTGAGTTGGGATTGGATTGAGGATAGGGTCCTGGTGGGGCCAGAAGTGATCCAAGAAATGGAAGATCAAATGCAAACGATAATACAAAGGATCAAAGAAGCACAGGATCAACATAAGAGTTATGCCAATGTGCATTGTGTCGACCGTAGTTATGAATTTGGTGATCGAGTCTTCTTGTGGGTGAAATCGCATAAGAGTTCGATCAAGTTTGGAAAGGGTGCTAAAATCTCTCCTAGGTTCATGGGACCTTTTGAGGTTATGGAAAGGAAGGGGCCCATGGCCTATCAACTAGTGTTGGCACCAGGACAAAGTGGAAAGAAAGAAAATCATGGGAAAGAAAGCATGCGGAAACGAAAGTAACAACTAGAGAAAGAACAACAGACGTGCATGCAAGAAAGCGTGCACAAGGAAAGCGACAGCTGGAGGAAGAACAAAAAGCGTGCATGGGAGGAAGACCTAATGTCGGTAGGTTTAGGGTTTTGGTAATTTTCGGTAAGAAGGCTGAAGAGCCCAAAATGTATAAATATAGATACGCAGGTATCATATAGAAGTTGGAGAGTTGTTGGTTAATTGGGTTTGATATAGTAGGTTAGCGCTTTTACAATAAGATTTACTATTTTGTAAGGGTTTGGATTCTTATAATATTCCATTAGAGTAATACATGAATAGAGGTGTTATGCAATATTGTTATGTACCATTTTTTAAAGTTTTTGAGCAAGGAACGGAAGGAGAGGAGGTAGATATAAGGATTAGTTCATAGGTTGTAGAGCCTGGTGTGATCTAGTTCGCCTCATATAGATCTTACCCATAGGAGAGGAATTGTAAGCGCGCGACGCTGGAAATGCAGAACTACCATAATAAAAAAGAGCCAAATCTTTGTGGACGTATCCCAGAAGGGGTGAACCATGACAATATCTATGTAATATGATGAATGTGTTCATGTATTTACCTTCTTTCAATATTTTATTGTTATGCTTGATAAATGAGTTGATATATTGTTATGGAACATGAATATGTTGCTCGGTAAGTAACCTATGTAATAGAATAATTATATCGCACTCAAAGTTCATAGTGCATGGCTCTGATTAATAAACCCCCATCTCATACTCAATCCTAGGCTGTAAACACCTGAGTCTTACAACCACTCATATAAAGCTATCTCAGGTGAGATTGCGCAGTGCATTCTGTGTACTGTGTTGCCTTCCAGTTTACTAGAAGGGCCGATAGTTTTAGATACTTTGTTGGTAACCCAAATGACATGAACCCTGGGTCAATAACTCAGCGAGAAGAGGAGAGAAGTTTGTAAACCAACAAATGGTTCTGTTTCCATGTTAAGAGGAACAAGAGAGGACTGAGTAGTCAAGATAGAGTGAATTGGAAACGACTGAGAGAAACAAAAGAAGAATGAGCCATTAGAAGGGAATGTTGAGATCTTGGAACCCCATGAAAGAAGAAATCCAAGGATGGTTGAGAACCAAAGAGATAGATTTTTCCTAGAAAGACAATAGGAACCCTAGCATCATACCTCGCAAATATCTGGATAGATATGTGTTTACGGATTTCTATGAAGTTTTTTTCTGTGATTTTCCGCATCTACTGCAGGAGTGGCTACTAAGGTTGAAAGATAACCACCTGAAGAATCAGATTCGACAGCTATATTGGACCCTAGTATTGTGGTAGGCTTCATCATAGAGTTTGTAGTTGACACAGTGAATTCATATAATGCAACAGAGCAAGAATTTCTATGCGGACCTCGAGGAAGGTACATTCAATCACTGTATACTTCTATCAAGATACTGCTATATAACAAAGGTGTAATGACAATGGAATCCGATAGCTAAACTTCCCTGCATGCATGGGGGAAGGGGGGAAGCACTGAAAAAGAGACGATAAATGGAAGGAGGTAAGGATAAAGGCAAGAAGGAAGAGGAACCCTTGGACCCAATCTTGATGGATGACGATCAACTTCAATGGATTCTGGCATTATCAGGAATGACGCGTAGCAGAGTACCCTACCAATATAAGGTGAATACCAAGAAGAGAGTTGTAGTTGCGAGGGAAGGCTTGGCAAGCGATGAGGAAGAGGTAGAGGATCTCCAGGTTGTGGAGAAGATCGAGGAAATCCTGCATGAAACATATGAGAGGAAGACGAGAGGCCCAAGAACAGAAGGAGAAGGAAACCATCCTATTCATATTAATGTCAGTGTGGAACCCATCAACCCATGTGCGACTAATACACAAAATATAACACCACCATTTAGACAACCGAAGTTCGGAGGAAGTCTAACAACAGGAAGTACATCTACACAAGGAACAACAACTGGAGGAGTCAGTTCAGGCAGTACTAGTCAAGTATCTACACCGCGCGACAGAGGTAGTAGTTAATCATTTAGAATGGCATGACACGATCCCACTATCCCAGAGTTTAGAGGAGAAGCAGTAGAAGACCTTGAGAAACATTTGTTCATTTGTGCAAATATCTAGGAAGCAAAGCAGATCACGGATGAAAATACCAAACTCACGCAGCTAGCAATCATGCTAAGAGACCAAGCACTATATTGGTACATGAGTCTAGACACAAACAATGCCCTTGGGATGACGAGGACACTGGGATACATTAAGAAGCTACTGATTAATGAGTTCCAAAAGCTGAGCTCAGAAGATCAGTACATGAATGAGATGATCGAGATAAGACAAAAACTAGGAGAGTCTATATGGGAGATTGATCAGAGATTCAAGTGACTGAAGGGAAAACTACAATACCTTATGACCGAGATGCAACACAGGCACCTATTTGTCAAATCACTACTCCCACATTTAAAATATCCCTTACGACAACAAAATATTCAGACGCAGGCAGAGGCTCTGCAGGCAGCCTTGCAACTGGAAGAGAACCAGTACCAACAGACAGATCCATCTATTGGGGAATTGAAGGAGGATTTGAAGAATCTAACATTTTAGTTGAACCAAAATAAGAACAAGGAAAAATGAGAAGTCGTTTGGTGCACCACATGCAGGACGGAAGGACACCACAAGAACGAATGCCCAACATTCGCGTAGTATATGGCGATAGGTATGCCAAACCCACTACCATAGGGAGGATTATGGTGCGAAATATGCAAGAAACTGGGCCATGACCCTTATCACTGCATGATGATGCAAAAATACTAGACAATTCCAAACAATTCATATTGCACCTTTTGTAAGTCAGTGGGCCATGATGACAAAGATTGTAGAACTATGGAGCTAATGCGGGAAAGAACATTAGATGCATATATAGTACAGGCCGAAATGATGACTGGGAAAGTAGAACCCTAGTTTAATCAAGCTCCAATTGCATACAACACTACGCAGTAGCAGTATAACTCTACACAAAAACCATACAATAACGCGAAACCACGGTACAACCCGACACGACCCCAGTACAATACCACGCAGTATAATCAGGCACCACAGTACAATGCGCCAAGAAGTGATCGCACAGGATACAGAGGAGGGGGACGATCAAGAGGAGGTTTTGGACATGGTAAAGGACCAGTCACATGTCACAATTGTCAGCAACCAGGACATTATGCTCGAGAATTTACATTTCCACCAATGACTTATATGTATTGTCGCACATCGGATCATGAGACAGAGGAATGTCCGACACTATTAGTAAAGATCTAGGAAAAGAGGAACCAAAACAAGCATAATGTTCAATGGATTTCAGCCAAAGAAAGGGATGATGGATGAAACATCAACATAGTCACTCATGGAGGAACGAAAATAGGAATTGATGCAGTTCTACAAGAACCAGCACAAAACCAATGGATAAAGAAGAACACCGAACCAAGGAAGCAGTTCGATGCACCCAAATAAAATGAGACTTTTAAGGAAGCTAGACAAGAATTTCAAAAGGTGGACACAACGTCAACTTCAACTGCACAACCATTCAAGGAAGTCTCAGAGTATGAAATGTCGCCATCATTAGATCATACCAACGGAATGCAACCCAAGGGACAAGTAAGTACAATAATTTTTTTTTTTGCAATCATGCGTAAAAGTGTTAAGTGATCCTTCATCTATGAAAATACTACAAAACATACTAGAGAAATGTAGCAGTGAGATGGAAGAAAATATAGAACCAAAAACCGTCAACCACCTACACACCCGAAGAAGAATAAGTAGGGAATTTAGACTAAATGCTAACATTGGGGATTTAAATATGGGAGACATTATACTAGAACTAGGATCCGAAGTGAATGTGCTACCCAAGAAGACCTGGCAATGCATGGGAGAGCCAACATTGGGATACTCAAATGTCCAATTAAAAATATAAAACTAGCATAGAGTCCTATGAATAGGTAGACTGAAAGGAGTAGCAGTAGATCTTGATGGAGTGCACACTAAAGAAGACTTTGAAGTCATTGAAATAGTAGATGGCACAACACCGTACCCGACACTACTCGGTCTGGATTGGGTGTTTGAAAACCATGCCATAATTAACTTGAAAACAAGGAAAATGAAATTTGAATCTGGAGACTACAGGGTCATAGCACCACAAGACCCATCAGAAGGGGAGAGGTTCGTAGAACCCATGTGCCTGAACTTTGAGGGGATTGACCAGTTATACAGAACAACTATGCATGATGAGGATTACGTAAAGCCAACTGCATATGGGGTACTTAGTTGGCGGAGCACTATATCATGCGCAACAGACTCAGACACTAGGTGAGAAAACTGGCAGCAAAGACTACATGAAGTATCCAAGAGAAGATATGCAAGAATAGATCGCGTAGTACGATGGATAGGCATAGAAATCAGAGAACCACCTAGTTTCCATGGACTAAATGACTTGGAAATATTCTTGACACAATATGAAGATGCAGTATTAGAGAACCAAAGACTAATATCACTAGATTTAGCATTGAAGGCCACACCCACAAGATGGCGGGGCACACATAAGGAGACTATCACAGACTGGTATCAATGTAAGCGATTACTGTGCATATGGTTCGGTGCAGAACAGACATATAACAAACAATGGAAATATGAAGGACTAGGGACACCAACAAAACACTTGGAGGAGTGCAAAACGCTGTGGAAAATGACACCACTAGAGGAATGTCCTCATCACTTCATACATACTTTACAGGGCATACCAACAAACTGGTATACAGATCATGAATTGCGCAAAGGAATTATAGCATGGACGACATTACAGCAAAACTTCGCAGTCACTTTCTCATTTGAGCATGAGAAACCCAACATAGATGCAACCCTGAAACGGATCAGAGGAATCATATTCATTGAAGAACCGAAAATAAAAACCATCACAGAAGAACAACAACAGAATAAGCAGACATTCAAGGAACTACTGTCATGTTACCACGTACAGGAGGAAGTACTAGATGAAGAAGACCCATGTGATATTCATATTGAATAAGTAGAAGGAGAAAGAGATGTGGAGGGACCACCCATCGAAGCCAAAGTGATTTCTGCGCCAATCAAGATCAAGAAGGTTAACATCGGAACCACCGAGTAGCCCAAAATGGCCAGCATTGGAGATGACTGGGATGAGCACACAGTAGAAAGAATCACAGACTTGTTGCGTGAATATAGCGACCTTTTTCCCACAACATTCACAGAGATGAAGGGTATAGCTGGAGAATTAGGAGAAATGAAGATACCACTCAAATTCAATGTGAGACCTATCAAAAAACGACCCTACAAACTAAATCCCATATATAAGAAGAAATTTAAATATGAGATTGATAGGATGCTCGAATCCAGCATCATCGAACCATTCAAGGAATCGAAATGGATAAGCCCGATGGTAGTACAGGACAAGAAAAAAGGAAGAGGGAGTAGGATATGTGTCAACTTGAGGAAGTTGAATGATGCATGCCTACACGACCCATTCCCTACACCATTTATGGATGAAGTATTAGAGAATGTGGGGGGACACGAAGCTTACTCATTCATTGATGGATTCTCAGGCTACCATCATATTAAGATTGCACAGGAGGATAGACACAAGACCACGTTCGTGAAGGAATGGGGATCTTATCAGTACACAGTAATGCTGTTTGGACTGAATAATGCACCCGCCATATTCTCCATAGTGGTCATCGCAACATTTAAGGAATTCATCCACCAGTTTATAGAAGTATACCTGGATGATTGGACATTTTACAGTCTGTTGAAACACCATGTGGAAGTGCTACGACTAATGTTGGAATGATGCAGACAGTGCCATATATCATTGAATATCAAGAAATTCATATTTGGAACACCGTTTGGGATACTATTGGGCCATATAGTATGAAAACAAGGCTTACTAGTGGATCTGACAAAGATCGCAGTCATTGTGAACTTACCAACACCAAAAACAGTCCGCCATCTAAGAGAAACGTTAGGACACACTAGATACTACAGAAAATTCATCAAAGGATATGCGCAGATCACAACACCAATAGAAAATCTCTTAAGGAAGGATACTATATACCAATGGAATGACGAGTGTCAACACAGGTTGGACACTTTGAAGGAAAATATGGTCACTGCACCGATATTAGTATTTCTAGACTGGGAAAAGACATTCCATGTGCATGTAGATGCATCAACGATAGCACTCAGATCTATCTTAGAGAAACCAGGAGCGAGAGACTTGGATCACTCGATAGCGTTCACAAACAAAAAATTATCAGACTCATAACAGAATTATAACACGATAGAAAGAGAAGGCCTAGCCATGGTTTATGCACTGCAAAAGTTCAGACATTACCTACTGGGAAAACATTTTAATATGTTTACAGATCACTCAGCCTTGAAATACCTAGTCAACAAGCCAGTGTTGGGGGGGAGAATATGTCTATGGTTATTGTTATTTAAATAATTTGACTTTGAAGTATTAGTCAAACTAGGAAAACCGAATGCAAGACCTGACCACCTATCAAGGGTCACGAATGGAGAAGAATCCACGAACTTAGAAGACAACTTTTTGGATGCACAGTTATTCTCAGTACAGATTGTTGATGACCACTTTGTAGAGATCATCCAGTACTTGAGCATAGGAATTGTGCCACAAGAATGTACCACCATGCAGAAGAAGAACCTGGTAGTCCGCGCAGCCAACTATCAATTGATCGTAGGACATATATACAAGATGAGAGCCGATAACATATTACGAAGGTACATATTAGAGCACAAATGACCAAGAATTTTAGTAGAAGCCCAAGAGGGAATAGAAGGAGGGCATTATGTAAGAAAATATACCGTGTAGAAGGTACTATGCACAGGACTATGGTGGCCAACGATCCACCAAGACTCGAACAAGTACTGTTAGTGATGTGATGTCTGTCAAAGAGTAGGAAAACCCAATAGAAGGGATGAGATTCCACTACAACCACAAGTAACATTAAATCCATTTGAAAAATTGGCAATAGACTTTGTGGGAAAAATTAACCCACCAACTAAAATAACAGGGGCAAGATACATCATCACCACAATGGAATACCTAACAAGATGGGCGGAAGCTGCACCAGTAAAAGATTGCAGTGTAGAGACAGCTACACACTTCTTGTTTGAACAAGTCATCACCAGATTTGGGTGCCCAAGATTTTTAATGAGAGACCAAGGAATGCACTTCATAAACAACACTATCCACACAATGCTCGAAGAGTTTGAAGTTCATCATCAGAAGATCACACCATATCATCCACAAGAAAACGACACAGTAGAAGCCTTCAACAAAATTCTCGAGAACGCACTAACAAAGATCTATAACATCAACAGAGATGACTAGGACCTCAAAGTACCAGCAGTATTATGGGCATACATGACTACATGCAAAAACTTGACAGGGCATACACCATTCAAACTAGTCTATGGCCAAGAAGCAGTAGTGCCACTAGAGTTTTTAGTACCTAGTTTACATGTAGCAGCTATCACACAAATGAAAGAACGAGGCACAATACAGGAAAGAATGAATCAACTACTGTCAATCGAGGAATACTGAATCCTAGAAGGATTCCATCAAAAAGTGCATAAAGACAGAGACAAAGCTTGGCACGATTGACACATCAAGAAGAAGACGTTCAAGGAAGGAGACCTAGTATTGCTCTACGACAACAAATCGGTTCAACACCCAGGAAAGCTAAGAATACATTGGTTAGGACCATACGAGGTCAAATATGTAACAGACGAAGGAGCTATATAGTTAAGAGATTTATTAGTCACAGACTTCAGAGGAATGATCAACGAGAGCCGACAGAAGCTGTACAAGGACAGTCGACCACCCACCGTGCAGTAGAAAAAAAAACAAAAAAAAAATGTGAAGCACGCTAGAGATAGAAAAGCCACGGGAATTTTGAAACACAAATGCAGTAAAGGCAAGGATAATGGTCATATAAAAAATGGAAACAAGTGGGAAAAGGAAAGTAGGTGAAAGCAGGCTGACAGGACAACACGAGACAAAATTCAAGCACGGCAAGAATTGATGGAACATCACATTAAACACGCCAACTGGAAACAAAAAAGTAAGTGTAATGGAAAGTATGAAACTACTGCAAGTGCATTGAACCCACAATTATGGTGCATTAATCGCATCATGGATGAAGCATCCTCGACGGGCTTCATGACAAGCCCATACAATACACGAGCATGGGAGAAACTGGTCTATTCATGAAAGAAGAAAAGGGAGAGAGGAATAGAAGCCAGAACGAATAGAGCGAGACCACAGAGCTCACTAAAGCCATTCGAACCCAGAAAATGTTCGATAGTAACCATTATGGCACCTCCGAAGCCAACAAAACCTGGCTATACCGACTAGGGTTCAAACTAGGTCACTGGGACCACTGGAAGAAAATGAGCTGCAGCAGTCGGAGATCGTCGATATCGATGAGATCCCATCCTTTGAGATGATATCAGTGGACTCTACATTGATAATGGAAGAGATTCAACAGCCACAAGCAGAGGCCATGGAAGAGGATACACTAGCAGCGACGCAGGAGCCTCAGAACGAGGAAGCGGAAACCCAACAGGAAGTGAAACCAGAAAGAACTGAAGAAGCCGTGGAAGTTAATGAAACGACATAGAATATGGGAGAAATAGTGCAACCAGATGAGCCACAGATACCTAACCTTGGGTAACCAATAGAGGAGACCTCTAGAACTACCTCGGCTTGGCCACAATGGATTACAAGGGAGCAATCGAGAGTTGCTGGAACTTCTAACCAGCCACCACAACAGGAAGACAGAGTTCAGAAACCGAGCTTGCCTCGCAAGAAACCTGTCTCATAAATTGTGCTACCAGATATACGAGATGGAGTACGGGTAGAACCGCAGCCACTGGGTCACATCGGAAAGCTCAAGTATTCTGACCACAACATATCAGACGAAACCAAGTACCCAGAACTTGCACCACAGGTTTTTATGCAGACCATAACTGTAAACCAACTTGGTTAAACAATCATCCAGCCACATCAGTGGGTAGTTGGGCTGGACATAACAGGAATCTTAGGTCCGCTGAGGCTACCACACTTTGGCAGAGGCCAGTACGTGACATCATGTGTCAATAATCTATTAGCAGTCATGCACAGAGGAGATATATGGCTGGACAGACC
>JASDQU010504258.1:77560-93887 GCA_032191745.1 Picea mariana | reverse complement strand
CTCAGAATTCAGAGCTATCCACAAAAATATTTGATAAAGACCTTGATTTAGCAATTAGGGTTGATTGTGAAATCGAGACATAGGATATGCACATTAGTGAAAATAGGGCCCAATTTAACACTCAGGCCCCCTCACCAAATTGGGAAAGGTTTTAGCAAAGGAAGGCAAGGAAGGGCCCCAATTTTGAAATTGATCTTGATCACCAATTGGGAAAGGTTGTTTCAAAGGAAGGTAAGGAAATGGACCAATTTGGAACTCGAGGGAAAGGAAAAGTACAAAATTTATGAAAATAAAATTTGAATTCAAGATCAAAAAACATGACAATATTTAAAATAAGAATATAGAAAAAGTAAACTAAAACTTCAAAAGAAGAAGTTCAATTTGATGGTTGAACGTGGGGGAAAAGTTTTAAATAATATGAAGAGATTGATAGGAGGGATCGATTTGAAGATCATTCCTCCTCTTCATGAATCCTTTCTCCAATTTCATGATCGATTCTAATGGATAAATCATCTCCTCCCTCTTTGAATGGTAGTGAGAATGGGTCCCATTTATTTAATAGGTGCCAATTCTCATATCAACCCCTTATTTACAAACTCTTGGTATATGAATAATTTTAGAGCTCATACTGGATTCCACGAGGAATGATAACACTCATGTATTAATGTGTATTTAAATAACATATTGTCATTTCCTAGTTTAATGCCATCATAACTCGAATTATCACCTTTCTGAACATAGAAATAAATGCAATGTTCCCTTTCAATTTTTGCAATACAATGTTGTCACCTACATTAGAAAACCCTTGGTGAAATGTTGGGTTGTTGGGATAATTCTAGTTAATTTGGAGAAAGATGAGAAGAATATAGTTGTATAGATATATTAGGTTGGGTAGTGGTTTTGCAATCTAGATTTGTATCATACATTTGGAGAGAATAACATGTAAGTGGTTTCTTTCCTAGAACACAACATATATTCTTTGTTATTATAGATTCTTTCATATCCCTACATGAGAAAATGAACTAATAGAGATAAAAAATATTAATATTTCATTTCCATGGGTCAAGAAAAGAAATTGGTAGAGATAATATCTAAATACCTTGCATTTATGGGGGTCCACATAGATATTAAACAAATGGAACTCACAGGATCCACTCATCTTCTCTAGAATATCCATATGGAGAGTGGCTCAAGTTCCATCCACATTATCTACTAGTAACTTAGAGGAGTTGACCAAATTTGAACATGTGACCTATGGCCTCCATGTCGACAACATGCATTTAGTGGATGGTTAAATCATTGAGCTCACTCTTGGGAATAGTGAATATATATATATATATATATATATATATCAACGTTAATTGAAAAAATCGTAACCTTTTATAGAAAAAAAGAAGTCAATATAGTGTATAAGATTCCATATTAAGATTTGAGATCATAAGTATATTATCTATTTCTATATGATTATGAACAAGAAATAGTAAAAAATCGTAATGATCAAATAACCATTCATTGTGTAGAAGGTCTAGTAGGGATAACTAAGGAGATATGACATAGGGAAATTGGAAATAATACACTACCATCACTAAGGTACCTTATGGGATACTATTTCACCTAAAAGAGGTAATAGTCCACATTATCACAAAACAGTGCCTTTTATTTTAGTTTGAAACCAAATGAATTTGAGCTCAAAATGTTAAATTTTGAAGAAACCAACTACATTTTAATCGGCATCTATTACACCCATGTTAAAACTCCAAGAGAACATGTTTAGGTGATCAAGTTGAGAAAATGTTTACTAATTCCATCCTAAAAATCCTAGATGGAATTATTTTAGATAGATTATGTTGAAGGTGTGCTATACATAAATGAAACTTTGGACCTTAATCTAATCATAGAGGGCATTCGAATGAAACTTGTAGAGTATCCATTAACACAAAGACTGATTGACATTGCAACTTTTGTATGAGAAATATACCATTTTGGTTTCCAAACTAAGAGGGACTATTATTTTCTTATTCATGTTGATAATTATTTTATTTATTAGGGAATGTAGTAGTGTAAACATGATTTGTTTTATCTAAGGAATATTGATCTAGACCTACTCTAAAACCATCCTTGTCATATCCATATACTTTCATTATTTGCAATACCCAATTGAGGATGCATGCAAGCAATGGTGTTTCCCTTATTATTCCATTTCTATCTAGATGGGTTGTTGGTGGAGATCATATGGACTACATGGCACTATATAAGGTTTCCATGGATTAGTGTGCAATTTTCAAAGATAGGTACCACTTCTCAAGATGTAGACCTTTTTTCATTTAACTATTGTTAGCAATAATATCTCTATAACTGCAACATATTTTAGGAGTCCTTTCAGCATTGTAATAAGTTACCCTATCTCACCATTAGTGAGTTCAAGGTAATGAAGTTCTCTATTAGTGGCTATAATCCTTTCTCCAATATTAAATGAGATAATCTTCCATATTGTAGTGGGATTCAATGGGAAACATTAAAGGTAGGTTGTTTTGGTTCATAGTCACAAAGAGGTGTCTAAAACTTAGATTATATAATTATTTTTTTATTTCTAGATGAACTGAAATACAACAAGAAACACAATTTATAATTGTTGGATATTGTTGGACATACATAGTGTTAGTGCCAGGTCTTGCAAGGGGGTGTTTCTCTCCAATTGCAGGCCCTTGGTGTAAATGCGTATAAATGGGGTTTAAAAACCCATCAAACACATTTTGTTCAAAGGCCGCAGTCATGAGCAACTAGCACAACACACAGAAAAGGTCCATTTCGGGCTTAAAATCAAGAAAGCGGGCATTTTGTTTTCAATGGAGAGGATCCACAGATGGAGCAGATCGAAGGTCATCAGGTGAGATTGAGTCATAGAGTTGCATGTGGTTTAATGCATGGGCTCATATCTTATGTCCCAGGTCACAAAATGATTAGTCGTTTTGCGATTTCGGCTACCAGGACTTCAAAGGACAAAAGGTTTCTCCTCCTCTGCATTTCAAAACCCCGAAACATGAAATGCAAAAAGTGCCCAGGGGCCATTTCGGCATTTTGGCTACCGGGACTTCAAAGGACCAGGGGTTTCTTCTCCTCTGCATTTTGAAACCCTGAAACGTGAAATGAAAAAAGTGCCCAAAAGTCGTTTCGACATTCCAACTACTGGGTTGTCAAAAGACACGGGGTCTATCTCTTCCACTGCATTGAGAAACCCCAAAATGCGAAAAGCAGCCAAAATTCGTTTCGACATTCTGGATACCAGGGTGTCAATAGACATGGGGTCTATCTCTTCCACTTCATCGAGAAACCCCAAAATCTGTTTTGACATTCCGACTACCAGGGTGTCAAAATACACGGGGTCTATCTCTTCCACTACATCAAGAAACCCCGAAATGCGAAATGCGAAAAGTTGTTTCAGTGCTTGGGCACCAAGAGTTTTGAAGTTAGGGGAAGTAGAAATCCCCAAAATAAATAATGCCAAAACACCCTTGGAGAGAGGCGCCAAGTCATGGCTCTGAGATACATTGATGGCAGTTCCAGAAGAAACGGGGGCTAGCCCCCAAGATTTAGACAGTAGGCACGTGGTCTTCTCCGGAGCATATCGTCTCGGCCACTCCTTGGAGAAGCAGTTAATGAATATTGAGTAGGTGGTTGAGACTCAGCTCAACCCATAAATGGAAGGCATGGGGGGCCTGGAGCAATCAACACGTGGTACCCTTGTATGTAGGTCCCCCTGTAAGAGCCACGTTGAGTTAAGGTGGCGTCTAACAAAGGAGTTTCATCCAGGTTTGATCGAAGAGCCTACACATTCCAATTTGGATTTTAATGTCTTAGCTACCTTCCTACTATGAAGGTGGTGAATTTCTCTAAGAATATATACTCAATTTTTGTATTTCTATAGGGATGGATGGTAGAACAGAGCTCCTGATTGTAAAGATTTAACGAGGCCTCTGGTTCCCTAGTTATAGATTGATATTTGAGACTTCTTGTTTAATGGAAGCCAACATCTCCTTCTCCTTTTTTCCTTTGAATCTTAAGAGACCGGGAATGGATGATCTAGTCAGGTGTTGTAATGACCATATAATGTATGTTTGATTATATCAGTTTTGCAACCTCTTAATTTTCTTGAAGTTTCTCAGATTTGAGAGGATCTCATATTTGTGACTTTCCCCCCCTTTTAAAGGCTACTGGAAGACCGGATGTCCAGAGAAGGCTTTATCTCCTTTGTTTTTCCTCCACTTACTCACTGCTATGCAAATTACTGGCCTAAATTAGATCAAGACCTCACCTGTCTCAGCTATTCCAGCCCAGTTTTTTAAGTTAGAACAATATTGTTCTGAGTTCACTTCCATTCATCACCCTTTATCAATAAATCATGACATAAACTGATGGGCCTCAGGCTTACTCTTGTTTCAATCTAGGAGTGACTTCTGACGCAGTTGTCGGGGACGAAGTTGAAGATTTTCCCCGGGATTGAACGACATTGAGTCTCTGATTTTGAAGGTGCATCAGGCATCAGAGCCCTTGAATATTCCTGTTGTGCACTTGGCGACTCCACTGTGGCGATTCCACTATGGCGACTCCACTGTATCCACTATACTATTTCAACTGTGGCTACTTGTAGCACACCTAAAAGCTGACCCAGAGGAGATTTTTCGAGAAGGTTTCAGCAGCTGCTTTCTCATCTTGAGAAGTTTCCTGGGAGGACACAACGTTAGGATATGGCCTTTGATGGTGAAAAAAGATCAGACACATTCAAAGATGTGCATCATCCATGATCTGAGGATTGGTCGACGACTCCACTAATTCAATATGGAAAATATCTTAGCTCAAAGGTTGGATTTCTGTGACTTTTCCTAGATAGTTGGTTTTCCTAATCCACTGCCTGATAGAGATGAATGGGAAGATATCCTCCCTGAATTTCAAGAAAAAATTTCAGAAGTACCAGCTGAGCATTTACTGGGCATTCATGAGGTTATTCATCGACTTAATATCATGCATGAAGATGTCCAGATTAAGCTTTTTAGGTATTCATTAAAGGGATCCTCTCTGGATTGGTGTCGCTCTCTTCCCACTGCAAGCATCCACTCTTTCATAGGTTTTCATACAACTTTCAATTCATTTTTTAAACATTACTTCCCAGTTGAGTGTTTGTATGAAAACTATTGTGATGAGTTTTATTTGCTTCATAAAGCCTCTGCTAGCCCTGAAGACCATGTTTGTGATGAAGCTTTTACTGTGGAGGAAAGAATTTTCTATGAAAATCTAGAGGCATTGGATGATATTAATTATGTTATCCCTAGCACAGAAGCATCTGACATCATTTCAGATACATCTGTTCTTTTATATGTTCATAAAGATCAACATGCCTCTTGTAAAAATTCTGATTTTATAGAGCAGATGTTGTCTAGAGTAGATAGCTCCCCTGAATATAGGGTTGAAGCAGATGTTCCTAGCAGCCCGACTTATGATGATGAAGACCTTCCAGTTTTTAAAGAAGATATGGTTGTGGAAGAGGATTCTTCTCTTTTCCTTGAAGAGGTTGCCCATGATATATTTTTACCTAGGATTAAAGAGAAAAATCTTATGTGTGAACAACCAGAAGTAGTAGTTACCGTTGTCCTTGAAATGGATATTTTTGACAGTTATATTCTTGATGGGATCACTATTCTTGAGGTTGATTATAGAAATGAAGGGCAACCCCTTTTTGATGACTATTCTAGTGATGATGAGCAGCAAGCTTATCCTACATTTGATTACTATGAAGACTCTGACCAACATGACAACCAACAGATCTTTCCCATGGTCCCTATTTATGATGATTATGAATCTGATCCTTGGGAGAGCCATGGAGAAGAGGAGGAGGAGCCGAAGATGTAGTTTACAGAATGCACAGAGCTAGTCAACAAGCAGCCACCGCCTGAGATCAATCATCCTACGTCAGTTGTCCACCCACCTGTGCTTAACAGAGTTATTCAACCACATGTGAACAACTGTGTAGAAAAGGAGGTTTCCTATCGCCCATTTTCTGGTGTTTTCCACTGGTCCTATGAGTCTATGAAGGAATACATGGATTTGTATTTCCTTTACAATTTGGAGCCGCCCTATTTCATCCCGACTTCAACATGTAAGAAGGAGTTGAAGAGCATAAATGTTCTGTTGTCATGGTTACACCATCTGTTCGTAATCATCGACAGAAGGAAGGATCTTCTATTCAGGAAGTTTCTTGATTGGCTATGGTGGAAGTTTTCTTTCACCTAGACCTATGTAAAGGAATTTATTAGATTAGGACCGAACATAAATAAGCTCCTTGGAGCATGTGTGTTTATCTTTTATTTTCACTTATCGACATGTATTTTTAAACAGGGTGTTTTGAGATCGATTCCATATCCCAACAGAAGGCAACTGGAACCATAGAAAGAGTTCTTAGAGCATGGTAGGGATGAATCTATCCCTCATGGAGCCTAATGTTAGTGCCAGTTATTGCAAGGGGGTATTTCTCTCTGAGTTTAGGCCCTTGGTGTAAATGCGTAGAAATGGGGTTTAAAAACCCATCAAACGTGTTTTATTCAAAGGCCGCAGTCATGAGCGGCGAGCGCAGCACACATAAAAGGTCTATTTCGGGCTTAAAATCAAGAAAGTGGGCATTTTTCTTTCAATGGCGAGGATCCACAGATGGAGCAGATTGATGGTCGTTGAGTGAGCTTGATTCATGGATTTACATGTGGTTTAATGCATGGGCTCATATCTTATGGCCTAGGTCGCGAAATGATTATCCATTTTGCGATTTTGGCTACTGGGACTTCAAAGGACAAAGGGTTGCTCCTCCTCTGCATTTTGAAACCCCAAAATGCGAAATGTGAAAAGCGCCCAGGGGCCATTTCAACATTTCGGCTACCAGGACTTCAAAGGAACAAGGGTTGCTCCTCCTTTGTATTTCAAAACCCCGAAACGTGAAATGCGAAAAGCGCCCAAAATTTGTTTCGGCATTTTGGCTACCGTGGTGTCAAAATACATGGGGTCTATCTCTTCCACTCCATCGAGAAACCCCGAAATGCGAAAAGCGCCCAAAAGTTATTTCAGCATTCCATCTACTGGGGTGTCAAAGGACATGGGGTCTATCTCTTCCACTGCATCGAGAAACCCTGAAATGAGAAAAGCGCCCAAAATTCATTTTGGCATTCTGGCTACCGGGGTATCAAAAGACACGGGGGTCTATCTCTTCCACTGCATCAAGAAACCCCGAAACGCGAAATGCAAAAATCCATTTCGGCGCTTGGGCACCAAGAGTTTTGAAGGTAGGGGAAGTAGAAATCCTTGAAAGAAAGAATGTCGAAACACCCATGGAGAGAGGGACCAGGTCATGGCCCTGGGATACATTGGCAGCGGTGCTAGAAGAAAGGGGGGCTAGCCCCCAAGCTTTAGAGAGAAGGCGTGTGGTATTCTCCGAAGCATATCATCTCGACCACTCCCTGGAGAAGCAATTAATGAATATTGAGCAGGTGGTTGAGACCTCAACTCAACCCATAAATGGAAGGTATGGGGGGCCTAGAGCAATCAGCCTGTGGTACCCTTGTATGCAGGTCCCCCTGCAAGAGCCCTGCTGAGTTAAGGTGGCATCTGACGAAGGAGTTCCATCCAGGTTTAACCGAAGAGCCTGCACATGCCAATTTGGACTTTAATGTCTCAGGTACCTTGGTGCTCCGAAGTTGTCGAATTTATCTGAGTATATATACTTAGTTTTTGTATTTCTGTAGCGATGGATGGTAGAGAAGAGCTCCCTATTGTAATGCTTTAACGAGGCCTCTGGTTCCCTAGTTATAGATTGATATTTGAGACTTCTTGTTTAATGGAAGCTAGCATCTCCTTCTCCTTTTTCCCTCTAAATCTTAAGAGCCTGGGCATGGATGATCAAGTCGGATGTTGTAATGACCATATAATGTATGTTTTATTACATTAGTTTTTCAACCTCTTAATTTTCTTTAAGTTTCTCAGATTTGAGAGGATCTCATATTTGTGACTTTTCCCACCTTTTAAAGGTTGTTGGAAGACCTAATGTCCAGAGAAGTCTTTATCTCCTTTGTTTTTCCTCCACTTACTCACTGCTATGCAAATTACTAGCCTAAATTAGATCAAGACCTCACCTGTCTCATCTATTCCAGCCCAGTTTTTTAAGTTAGAACAATATTATTCTGAGTTCACTTCCATTCATCACCCTTTATAAACGAATCATGACATAAACTGATGGGCCTCAGGCTTACTTCTGTTTCAATCCAGGAGTGACTTCTGATGCCAACACATAGAATTCGTTGTTGGTCAACATTGAATTCGATTCATCAAAAAAATTAGAAAGTATTAGTTCTAAAGAGAAAGCAATGATTTGCCATGAACTATTGCCTAAATATTTGACATTTATGACCAATGTAATTGGAATTTATGTAACAAAGAAATATTTTGGATATGGAACCAATCAACAAAGAGAGATGCTTTCCAATAATATTATTATTTATTTCATGTATTTAAGTTTTCAAATACATAGTTTTGAGTGATACAAAAGGGATACAAAAGGAACTCAAAGTCACTGAGATACTGATGAACACAAATGGTTCAAGAACTTTATAAACATGTTAGGATATCTACATGGGACCAAAATCAAGGTCTTTTGGGCATCAATTATTTAGTCACATTTCCTCAGTAAATACTTCAT
Source organism: Picea mariana (assembly GCA_032191745.1). Lineage (NCBI taxonomy): Eukaryota > Viridiplantae > Streptophyta > Pinopsida > Pinales > Pinaceae > Picea > Picea mariana. The sequence continues at coordinate 85,156 of JASDQU010504258.1, read as the reverse complement.
TAATTGATCTCTTTGGATTCTATCGAATTTGGTTTAGAAAATCAACAAGATGATGTTGCTATGGAGGCCATGGCACCTCTTGTGTTCGTTTTGGTGTCTTTTTTTGGTTGGTTAGATAATATGAATATTTTTTATAATGTACAAAACCTTGAGGATATTAGTCCATCAACTAGCATTGTTATGCATTTCCTTACATATTTTTATTCTCAATAAGTGGTATACAAAACTTTAGGAGCCATGTTGCTACAATAGAGATATATATTTAACTTGAATGAAGTAGTTAAAATTTATAAATGGTACGATGGCACAAAATCTAAATATAATTACTATTTATTATCAAGTTTGGCTCATCTATTATGAATATTTATGAGGTTCAATACCAGTAATCTTGGATCAAATTCTTGAGGTTGTTTGATTATTGAGAGGGGGGGATGAATCAGTAATAGAGAAATTCAATACTTTTTAACCACAATATGCAAGTGTTATATGAATGTAGCATTAACATCCAATATTTCTAGAGTAAATAAACAATGAACAAATGAACAATCATACACATACACAGTACAACAATGTTTTTACATGGAAACCCAAATTGGGAGAAAACCACGTAATGATTTTTCTTATATGTCTTGAATAATTACATTCATTGGAAACACCAACTTCCTTTTTTTTTCCAGCTACAACTAGGAGGCTCCAACCCCATAGTTTCTTAGGCTTAAACATGAGGGAAGCACCAACTCCCCAATTATCTGGCTATAACTAGAAGGAGGCCACAACCCCCTATGTTCTCTGGCTACAATGAGAAGGTGGATACAATCACCTGTCCTTTCCTTGTCCAACCGCCTTGATGTATAAGTAGAATGATGGAACCACTATCACAGTATCATTGTGAGATATACTATTGTAAACCTGTACCAATAAACCTGCACCAAACAACCTGTACCAATAACTTGAACCATGCATCAACTTGTACCTCAATCTGTAATCAACCTAGACCATAAAAAAGTGCATCAACCATGCACCAAACTGTACCAAACAACTTGTAATCAACATGTACCATAAAAAAGTGCAATAATGATGCACCAACCTGTACCTAAACCTGTACCATGAACACGTGCATCAACCATGCACCAAACCTGTACAAATAACATGTCACAACAACATGTCCAAAAAACCTATCAAAAAATCCTATCTCATCAATCTTATCAACCAAATAAGATATACTCACCAAGATCAATCACCAAGATAACTCTCAAATATGTTTATCAACCAAACATAACACAACAACTCATCATCATCACCAAGATCAATATGTGGTTGTAATAATATACCAATTCAAGTATGCTACATCATCCTTAAACTATGTGTCAACAATACTACTAACAAGTGCCTCCAACCATATACCAAGTATGTACCAGTCATGTATCAACTACTCATCAACTATGACTCATCAATATGTACCAACATCATCAACTATACACCTCATGTACATGGCAACTCATCAACTACTTGTCTCAACCATGTACGTAACATGTACCTCAACCAAAATCCCTCATCAATTCCATAATCCAAATCTGATTTGTAAATCTGTAATATACTTGGTGTATATGATCACATACTTGCAAACCTTCCTTAACTTTAACAACAAGAGACTATCATTTTCATCAAACTTTTCTTTAGTCTCACATGACTAGTTTTGTATTAGTCAACAACCCTAACTTTAAATAATCATAACTATGTACCTGTAATGAATAAATATCTGAAAATAGTACAAAATGTTCTTTAGTGTTTTTTATGCAATTCCTCTAGGTGTCACTACTTGGAACCTCTCGGAAAAGGAGTTATAGAAAAAATGGCATACCTTGTTGAATTTTGGCTTATTCTAGAGATCGAACTTGTAGAGCGTGCCTCGCACAAAATATTTTTTGTATGGATCTGAACATTTTACACAGAATAATAAAGACTGTAATATAACTAACACATTTTTTCTTACCTAATTTGGATCTTTTATGAAGAAGTTATGACGTTTTTACCCGAAACACATGTTTTAGGCTAGTTTCAGGACTAGCCACAAACCCTATTTTCCACGGAGTGTAACTCCAAAAATACAAGGAACCACAAGATGAAATTTTTACCACAGATACTTGGATATGTTTCCTCAATGGCCTATCAATTTCATGGTCTGAATCATTCTAGAAAAAAACATTTATTGCGAAAATGGTGAGATGACCTGTAAATAACATACCTTAGAAAGCATCATCAAAATAATTTATCCTCCCTTGAATTTTGGCGTTTTTTACTTCACATTCCCTATGAAATCCATCTTAGATATCCTTTGGTTACCTCATTCACCTATATATATTCAATATTCTCACGTGTGATTAAAATTAGAGAGCATTGCCTCTTATTTATACTGTCATGTAGCTTCCTCAAGGGGTTACCTATTAACCATGTTAACCCACTTTCCTTATTTTAGGGTTAACTAACTTATAAACACTTGTCCAATTAGTAATTTATCCATTAAATTTATTATTTAAATAATTTATTGTATATCCACTTTGACTTATAGTACACTCATCACCATCTAACCATCTTAAACCACTTTCCTTATTTTAGGGCTAACCCACTTCTAACCACTTGTCAACTTAGTAATTTCTCCATTAACTTTATTGTTTAAATAATTTATTTTGTATTAAATTTGAATTATAGTACACTCATCACTTCACTTTACTATTTACCTTCTAATATCTCTTAAACCACTTCGACTACTTTGACCTTTTGGTGCTTCTAGCTAACATATGAGGGTCCTCCAAACTCGTAAGGCTATAACTCTCAAACCGTGAGGAGTTATGTGATGTTCCACATACCAACAGAAATGGCATGACATGTAATATACATCTATAATAGTATTACCTACAAATATATCAAAACTCATACCATTATACATCAAACAAACTTGGTTCCATTACCCAAACCTGGCTTCTCCAACTTCACATGGCCATAACTCTCTAACCGTGAGAAGTTATGTGATGTTCCACATACCACCGGAAATGACATGACATGTCATACTCATATAGAATATTCTTACCTTAAAATATATTAAAACTCATACCATTATACATCAAACAAGGTTGGGTCCATTAGCCAAACCTTTGTGCTACCAGAATTCGCTACCGGACTTTCTCCAAGGGTTGACATCAATCTACAATATCACTCTCCAATGGTTGACATCAATGAAAACCAAAAATCCATACCAAATGTCCATCAACCTAATCCAACCGTCTAACAGAGGCTATAAGTATGGAGAACTTTCTCACATATAAAACTCAAAGTTTTTAGACAATTCTTATTCTGAGTCATGCATTAAGAATTATATTTCAGAACTTACTTTGTAATCTATTAAATCAATTCCCCAGTTCTCTAAGTAGGTTTGGTATCTCTTGATTCCATGTACACAAGAGAAATGAACATCAATTGAAATGTTTCTCTTCCCCTCACAGTTAAATATTTTTATGACCCCTTGTGGGCTCCCTATGGATGCTTCAAAAAGGTTACTCCTACCTCTCTACAAAGGAAACATCAATTTAAGTCCACTCTAAAGTTGAAAACCTATGATGGAAAGAGCCTTGACCTTGGAAATTTTGTAATGAATTTGGAGCAAAAAGTTTTTACAAATGACAAAAGGGTTTTCATATTTTATCTTGATCTTATTCTTGGACGCTTTGGGATTCTCTACTAATTTTTTTCTAATAGAGGCTCTAATTATAAATGATTCAAATGGTATTGGAACAATTTTTTCATTAATAAAAGAAGACTATACCATATATGGGAGGGATAAGTAATTCCCTAAAAATGTAGCTTCTTGGGAACATAAGGAGATACACATTCACTACAAAATTCTTGTTAAAGAGTCAAGGAAAAACCTTTCAAGAATGGAAAATTTTTAATGAACCTATTTTATTTATGGATTGATGATTAGTCAAAAACCAACCAGAGATTTAACTAGTAGAGTAGTAGAGTACTCCATGCCACAATGTTAGGCATTTGACACAACCTTTTATAAGTTTCCCATCATAAGTTAGGATCATCGATAACAAATATTGACTATGAACCCATGATCTAGTGGAGCTAACTCTTCCCATCTCTCAAGAGATTTCCATTGTCTTTTGGAGGATTAGATCATGATGGTATTTTGGAGATTTAGTGATGAACATATATTTCCCAAGTGTTTGACACCAATTTTCACATACCTCAACATTTTTGAAGTAATAAAAGACATACAAACTTTGTGAAAAATGAATACTTCTTAAACATATTTGATTTTTCTTCCACCAAATAAATTAATATGTAAATGGTACACAAATTTCCCTACACAAAAACCATACCAATAGGTATAAAGTGTTTTCTTTCCATTCATATAAAAACATGCACCTAAATGAGAACTCAACTATTAGGAATAAGATGTTCACTTTAATCACGTTCATTGTGTATAACAAGTGACATGGAATATCCCAATGCCTCTTGTTTTCCTATTAAAAAGGGGCAAGCTACCTATTATCTCTAAAAAATAGTCTGCAACATTGCACATGATGGTTGAAGAAAGACATCAATTCCAACAACAATTAGTTAACCTACAACACCAAAATCCATCAAAAAGACAAAAAAATATATACTTGGTACAAAAATCAAAGTGCGTAAATTCACCAAAGGAAGTGTGTGCAATATGCACATAATGCGCGGGCTAACAAAACCCTAGACGCACACTGTGCACATCATGCACGACTGTCTATGAGAAAATTTGTGCACTTCTCATTAACGATGTATTTATGAATATTTTCCGACCCCCAACATGATTTGACACTCATATCTGAGTGAAATCTAGCTTGCATGTTGTTCAAGGGCTAGGAAGTGCCCTAAAAGGCCCCTTGTTCACACTATGAACCAATTGTATCTTGCCATGAATGGACACTATAAATATGTGCCATGGGTGTTCTTGAAAAATAAGAACTTCAAGTTATTGTTATGCTGCAAGAATTCTTCTTGGATAATCCTATTTTCTCTTGGAATCATTCAAGTACTATAGCAAGGGCCATTCCATTCACCTCTTGAGAGGATTGACATTGTATTTCTTCACCATTGTCATTTTTCATTGTATGAAGAGAAGAGCTCTCTATTAGGGAACTCAAGAGCCCTCTCAAGGAGGAAGAGGGGGTTCATAAGTCCCTACCTTTCTCTACGGTGTTAGCCTATCAATACATTGATCCATTGGTAGCTATATGATTGTCGTTTTTATCGTTTTAGTTCTTGCAAGTTTTCTAACATTTGTTTCCTTTTATTTTTATTTTTTCTTTCTTTGTTTCATGTGTATTTGGTTATCTAATCAACTTACAAATCTCTGTCTTTTTTAGTTGACTTAACTAGGCAAGTAAGCNCATTTTTATCGTTTTAGTTCTTGCAAGTTTTCTAACATTTGTTTCCTTTTATTTTTATTTTTTCTTTCTTTGTTTCATGTGTATTTGGTTATCTAATCAACTTACAAATCTCTGTCTTTTTTAGTTGACTTAACTAGGCAAGTAAGCGTTTTGTTTTTTCTCACCCATGTGACAAAACCAACACAACATCCCCTGTGATACACCTTTTTCCAAGTTATCTTTGGTCAGGAAAAGTTACCTAACCTCGAGTGGTTATGGGATGCTTCATTGGAGAGGAAATGAGACTACAAGAAGTCTCAACTAGTTATGAGGATGTTCTATACCTACCCCTCATTGAGAAGGTGAGGAGGGGATGGAATAAAGGATCTAGAAAGGGTCAAAAGAAGAAAGAATACTCAATATCTTATAAGTACTAGAAGAAGGATTTGATCCATATAAAATACTTCAACTACAACAAACATGGCCATTATTCTTGTTAGTGTCTTCGGAAGAAGGGAAAGGGTATGCAACAACAGCAACAAGTACAATTTGTAGGAGGTGGTAATGGTCCATGTGTGGATGATTTGATTGTTATGATTGATACATCCTTTTCCATGGTTTTGTGCCTTTTTACAAACACAATTTCAAGTTTTGGATGGTATGTGGATAGTGGAGATTCGAGACATATGACTTATGATATAAAGATCTTCAACATGTTTCAATAGCAAGAGGGAGTAATTCCTTTGAAGTTGAGTTGTGATGTCACATATAATGTGAAGGGATTGGGATCCATATAATTCCACATGCCTTTAGGTTATGTCGTTTATTTTGATGATATCTTGTATGTTCCCAATTTAACGAAGAGTTTGTTTAATTTCTTGCATGAAATTTACATGTTTTGCTAAGTTTGATGGTCAAAAAGTCAACATTAGTGACAATAGCCATGGATATGGTCAAGTTTTGGCCAAAGGAATGAAATAATATGGCCTTTACTATATATTCGCAAATATGTTATAGCAAGTGTGGCAATATGCCATGATAGATGAGGGTTTCTCTATCCTTTATGAGTTTATTACTCTAGAGAGTTTCTATAGCCTTGAGGAGAGAATTACAAAACCATTTGTGAAATCAATGATTGATTCCTTGATTGCAGTTGATGGGTGTATGTAATAGTACCAAGATAAGGTTTTTATAGAAGTATTTTCTCAAATAGAGGTACTTACTCTTACTTTCCTTGGATTCTCAACAACATAGTAACTACAAATCATTCTCCTTAAATTATTCTACCTGCAATTATTGTTCTCAATATGAATTTATCTATCCAATTTAATACCCATGAGTATTCACAATGCACCTTAGTGAAAATCATTTCTCCTCGAATCATACCAATACTACTTTCTATAATCTAAGTATTGACATCAACAAACAATCTCCTTATTCATACTTCTCTTTGCAACAACAATATACAATTGGCACGTTTCTCCTCATCTTTCAATTCTTCAAATTCCCTTGACACACAAGGTCCAAAAATCATATACAATATCTAATACCAATCTAATGCGATGAGTGAACGCGGTTAACATAAAATCCATGTAATCTTAAGAGGAGGTTCCAAATGGAGTATATAACAACCCTTATTGTCAATGTTCTGAACAAGTAGCTCATACACATTACACATTAAATCAAGTAGACTATTATGTCATTGTGGAGGCATTAATTAACCATTACACAACACCTGCTTACAACCAAATGAAAAAATGTTCCTCATATCATCTCAAATACCCACATACATGAAAATGCATTCATGTCCCTGCAATCCCTCATACCATCTCAAATACTTGCAAGAATTCAAATGCATTGACATGCTTGTCATATCAAATACTCACAATGATATAAATGCATCAATGTCGCTATAATCCTACAAATACAACACCCACTCATAATCTAGTTACAAAATGATCATTAGATCATCTCAAATATCCCTTGGATCATTTTAAATACCTACAAGCATAAGAAGGAGAATACATAATCATAAAACATATTCCAAGACACCAGAAGATATGTGTATCCAATTATTAGTATTCCGAACTAGAACCAATACATAGGACATATTTTGATGTTCTACTAACATGACAAATGATAGATCTAAATGCATAGTTGTGCCTGTAATCCCTTAGGCACACCA
>JASDQU010504258.1:56040-77540 GCA_032191745.1 Picea mariana | reverse complement strand
TGTGGAGGCATTAATTAACCATTACACAACACCTGCTTACAACCAAATGAAAAAATGTTCCTCATATCATCTCAAATACCCACATACATGAAAATGCATTCATGTCCCTGCAATCCCTCATACCATCTCAAATACTTGCAAGAATTCAAATGCATTGACATGCTTGTCATATCAAATACTCACAATGATATAAATGCATCAATGTCGCTATAATCCTACAAATACAACACCCACTCATAATCTAGTTACAAAATGATCATTAGATCATCTCAAATATCCCTTGGATCATTTTAAATACCTACAAGCATAAGAAGGAGAATACATAATCATAAAACATATTCCAAGACACCAGAAGATATGTGTATCCAATTATTAGTATTCCGAACTAGAACCAATACATAGGACATATTTTGATGTTCTACTAACATGACAAATGATAGATCTAAATGCATAGTTGTGCCTGTAATCCCTTAGGCACACCAGCCACTCATAATCCAATGAGTCCTAAAATCATCTCAAATTCTTGTAGGCATACAAATCCACAAGATGCTTATAATCCCTTATATGATCTCAAGTACCCACATATACACAAATGGCTTACAAATGTATTGATGTCCCTATAATCCCTTGAATCATCTCAAATACCCACACTGACGTTGTATAATCTATCAAATAATGTCAACACTTAGAGGAGAGAGAGGAAGGCCCATATCAAATACCCACATGAATACATATGAAATGATGTGTTTGTAATCCCTTGGATCATCTCAAATCCATGCACTATGTTGTTATCCATGTAGGAATACAAATCCACTAATGTGATTATAATCCTTTGAATCACCTCAAATACCCATATGTATACAAATGGCCTACAAATGCATTATGTCCCTATCAGCCCTAAACTTATCTCATATAGTTTCACTAATGTCCATGTGATTCCTCTAATCATCTCAGCCCACAAAGGAGGGTTGGAAGGCCAACCTCAAATACCCACAAACCATTTGAATGCATAGATGAAGGAGAAAAATGTTACCCCACAACCAATCAACCATTATATTAGTTAAGAAGTGGAACAATGACCTCTTTAGATACCCTCATTAGGATATATTTGTTTATTGAAGCTTATACACTACCATTCAAGATTCCTCACAACCCCTATGAAATAAAATAAAAAATTGTAACAACACAAATAAAAGAAAAAGGGGGAAAAACTGAGAAACCACACCTCCTAGCATGACAAACGATACCAGATGATGGTGAGTGTGAGGCCAAGATATCATCGTCTTGTGGGCCATATTCAACTCCTCAGAAATTTCAAATTTTGAGAAATAGTAAGATACATGGAGAAATAGATAAAGCGGAAGGTGGGATTCAGGAGATTTCTCGCAAAATCCGATCACGATTTTGTTGGAGACTGATGACATTTATCCATTAGATTTTTTTGAGACTGACTGGATTTAGATTCAAGTTTTTTTTTTTTATCTCAAAGACTGATGAGATTTATCCGTTAGCATTTTTGGAGACTGTCGGGATTTAGAATCAAGATTTTTCATATCAGTTCCTTTTAAACATCTAGGAGGGGCATAATTTATATATATGTATGAATTTCCATTGCACTTGTTTGTTCAAGTCCTCCTCCCTATCAATTGTAGAGTCTCTGTATATTTGTATTTTTTTCTTTGGAAGTGCTTCCTGTCTGTCTAATAACCTAATTGGTCAGGGAGGTTGGTCATGAAGAATAACTTGATTATGATTATTTCTCATAAAGATTACCCTTATTATTGAACCATTGTCATGTGGATAAAGATGTGGTGGAGTGCGATGAAGAGACAAGCCCCAATGTCGGTCGCGTGCAAATGATCTGACCTACGTCTCAAACAATAAACACCTAGGCCCATGGCAGGTATGTCGTTGCATCCCTTTTTAATATATAGTTATTAGATTCATGTTTTTTCTTTTTTTTATTCATCATTATCAGGGTTATTTTTTCTTTCTTTATTATTAACAGACTGTAGTCCAATATTCCTTCCTCAATGAGTCCCAATCACCCATGGTTTTTCTTTCCTTTCCCTCCTCCCTCAATGAGTTTTAGACATGGCTTTCCATCAATACAGACAAAGAAGTTATTTAGGAATATCCACCCATACCATAAATCCCTAAAGATGACTCTGTCCCGAAAATATGGGCAAATGAAAGCACAAAATAGTAGGCACATCCTAAGCCATAGTTAATTAAGACAAAAAAGATGACAAATCAATCATAAGATCATCCATAGGTTGTATGTATCCTTATGGTCCTTCGTCCTAACCATAAATTTCATCCACCCAGTTGGAAACCAGATCCAAATCAGGTAATCATGATGCATAACAACCATTAAATCTCTTGGATTACACCCCATTCCCATTAGTATTATTGGTATTGGACATTGTTCCAGTACCAACAAAGCGTTCGTCTATTTTCACATTGTAATCTAAAGAAACTTTGAATTCTCCTTTAATTGTGCTTGTGTAGACAATAACTATCAAATTTCCGATTGATACTATGTAATCACAAAACAATATGAATATCAAAACAATATTAGTAGCATTGGGAATTGGTTCAATACCAACAATGCACCCCTCTATTTTCATATTCTGAATTTAAAGAAACTAGAATGCTCCTTTAATTGATTACTGTCAAATACACAACTCGAACAAAATGGTGGCAGACACACAACTATGGATGGGCCTATGGTGGAATAGAAAAATATTTTCACCTACAAAGAGGCGTTAGTACTTTGACACTTGATATTCAAAATCCCATAGATCCCCTTTCCATTTACACACATGCATTTTTTGTTTAGTCTCTTATCTAGTATCAAGGTTGATGAACAATTGTCATATCCAAATTTTAAAATATTCCAAGTCTAAGTAGGCAAGGAAGAAATATCACATCCATACATGGAACATGAAAATTTTCACATTAACAGAAAAGAATGTGCTTCCCAAATTCTTTTCAAAATGACCACTTGAATAGAGAAAACATTTATTTCCATGTTTCCCAAATTCCTCAAAACTTCCACTCTAACAAAGAAGAGATTTCCTTTTGTTGGATTACTGAGAGGGAGGGTGAATCAGTAATAGCGTAATTATAATCCTTTTTCTTCAAATGTTATATCAATGTAGAATTATTATCCAATAATGAGCAATAAGAAATAAGCAATCACACACATACACAGTACACCAATGTTTTATGTGGAAACCCAAATCGGGAGAAAGCCACGGAATTCTTTTTCTTATATGTATTGAAGAATTACATTAATTGGAAGCACCAACTTATTTTTTTTTCTAGCTGCAACTGGAAGGAGGCTCCAACCCCCTGGTTTCTCAGGCTACAACCTGAGGGAAGCTCCAGCTCCCCAATTCTCTTCCTACAACTAGAAGGAGGCTAAAACCCCCTATGTTCTTCGGCTACAACCAGAAGGTGGCTACAACCACCTGTCCTTTCCCCATCCAACTGCCCTGAAGTAGAAGTAGAATGATGGAACCACTGTCGACCTATCACTATGAGATATACTATTGTACAAATGTATCAAACTATACCACTTCCCTATATACAATATGTACAACTTCCCTGTAATCAAACCGTACCTGAATTGAACATGTATCTAGAAAAATACAATAGATACGTGACTTGTAGTGATGCATCCCATGTATGTATGCACCCTATCTGTTATGCAGTCCATGTATGACTTCTGAAACTAGGGTTTCCTTTCACTTGAAAACTTTTGACCCTCTATAACTTCTTTCACATAGATTTGTAACCTATCACTGTATCCAGACTGTAACTGTACCGTGTGCATGCATCCTCATACATAACCTCTACTCAAGGCAACTATGTCTCTCTCTAGTCATGTGCCATATAGGTATGTGTAATCATGAACAAGTATAATATCCCTCACATTATCTTAGTCATCAACCCCTTTCTGATATTCAATTTCTCAATACATCAATAAATACAAGATCTCAACCATGTACCATAAAAACTCTTAGCCATATGCCAAGAAATACAAGATGTGCCTCAACAAGAAGTATCAATGATAAATATACCAGCACTGTATTTCTGTAGATCTGAATTACACAAAAGGTCCCATGTAGCCACTAATCTCTCTAGGGAGAATCCTCAAATCTCCATTTCCATTCCTCATGCATACATAAAAATCCAACTATTCATAGAAATAAGACATACCTTTTGAACCAATGGATGGATCTGATGTATCTAAGCACTCTAGACCTTCCTGGGAGCTTGATCTCAGAATCTAGAACCTCTGCACCTTCATATTCTCAAGTTTCATGGCTTTATCAACATCAAATCACCCTATACATAGTCAGTCCACATACATACTCACCCTATACATAGCTAGACCATGTATACCTTCAGTGTATATGCACCCTATACACAGACAACCCGCGTATGCATAAGAAAATGGGGTTTTCTGTAAATACGAGAATTTCTCCGTCAACCCTTCATGCTACCTTAGACGTTCTCTACTTCATATGTATCCACAAGTATTTACATGAAGCTTTACAAAAGAAAATAGATATACAAAATGTACAAGTGTGTATTTAATGAGTGAGATTTGCCTCTTATTTATATCTTCATGTAACCTTACACTTTCCTTATTTTAGGGCTTCTTTATTTAAAATAATTTATTTTACAAAGCACTTTGACCCTTGGGGGCTTCTATAAGACTTATGAGGGGTTCTCCAACTTCGTATGGTCATAAATCTCTAACCGTGAGGAGTTATGTGACGTTTCACATATCACCAGAAATGGCATGACGAGAACTATCTATCTAGGATAGTTTCCCTGACAAATTCATTATCCTTCAACTCATTATTCTAGAATTAAGCATGGGTTCTCTTACTTCGCAAAGTGTCTTCCTGTGAGGGATTTCACCATAATGGGACCACTTTGGATTTCATCCATATTTACTTCTTATCAACCATGACGAAACAATAATGAGTCATATTTACATCAAAGAATATTGGGTCCATTACCCAAACCTTTGTGCTACGAGGATTTCTTCAAGGGTTGACATCAATGACAATGAACCTTAATCAACAATCTACCCCTTTGGCATTGATGGAAACACTCTGATGCAATACTGAAATCATATCACTCATGATTCCCCTAGAACCATGCCTCTGTCCTCTACATCTGATAAATTTGCTTCCCCTGGAACCATGGCTCTGTCCTCTGCATATGATAAAAAATCTCTCCCTTTGGCATCAATGGCAAAGGTATCTTTCCATCCGGGGTTGCTCCCCCTGACTGAACTATCCTCTTAAGGTGCTTCCTTGTGTAAATATAAGACATATAAGATAAGCATTCAAAAATCATTCATTTTTTAGTAGAAATAACTCCAAGTATTTGGAGAAGATATTCAAAGGCTTCCCATGGAAGTGGTTTAGTAAAGATATCTTCCACTTGTTATTTTGTGCCCACATACTTGTTATAACCCTAATTTGCACCAGACATACTTACCTGACATCAGGCCATCTCATATGCCTTCTTTGCCAAGCCAGTACTGAACAAATCTTCTTAAAAACACCCTTTTTATAGGCCCACACACCCTACTCCACTACAGCCTGTGTGTACACTCTATCTAACCCACTATATCCCGCGTGTACTTACAAAATCACGAAAAATGGAAAGTTTCTAATGGAACACACAGTTTTGGGTAAGTTAACTAAACTTTTCCACCATGCATGGCCAGTCATTTGACTAAATACCTAGCTCCTTCTAGCCTATAAAATAAGGGTTAGGGGTCCCATTTGAAAGAGGGAAAAACATAGTAAAGAAAATCTACCCGAATTCGTATTCCGCTTTGCCCAAGATTCTGCAACCATTTTGTGATTTCAACGAAGAAGAGAAGCAAGTGTGTTAGCAGTTGGTGCATAGTAAAAGAGGATCCCATGACTAGATTCATGGAGCAGTGGTTGTCTTCATCATTGTAAGTTGCTTTAGTGAAGTTAATAATAAAGAAGTATTTTTCCCATCCCACCATATGAGGTTTTCATTGTTTATTGCATACATGTTGATTAAATCTCTAACCCATTAATCCGTAGATAAAATGCATGTGGAGTTCTTTGTTTGTCTTTTGTGAATGCAGGTCATCCTTGGGAGGAGATTTGCATTCAAAGAGTGACCAAGCGTGAAGAGGGACTGATACAAAATGCCAGTCCAAAGGTTTAGTTAACTTACCCAAAAGCATGAAGAGGGATCAATACCAAACATCAGAAATAAGGTATGTTCACTTGATCTTCTTAACTGTCTATCTTCTTAAGAATAATGGGGATTAGGTCTGGGATGATGGTAAAAAAGTAGGAATCTTTAGGTATTTTCTGCATGCATGATAAAACCCTAAGTGCTAGTCCGTAGGGGGATTTCCCACTCACAACAGAATTGGCGACCATACTGGGTATCTCTCGAGTTTTCTGGGGATACTTTTTTGGCAGTTTTAAATTGGTTTTATCACCTTTTTTCTGAGTTTCTGCAAGAGTCTGAGCTAGTAGGGATCCTGGTCTTCCATACCAGTACTAGGGATGATTTTAAGGATGGAAATTTATTTTAAAATGTAGAAACCTTGGTGAATCTTTCTAATCCTTCATATGCCAACTATAAATGTTCAGCGATATTTTTGTAAAAATATTCATAGTTCTAATTATTTTATATAGTTTTTATAAAATTTTGGCGATTTTTAAGGTAAAATAATTTTATCCTATAGAATTTGGCCGAATCATTTTTAAAATAGAGAATCTTATTTTTGGAAAAACCATGGAAAATTAGCCCATGAGCGAAATTTAGCCCCTAAAATCATCCCTGAGGTCCAGTACTCTGTGCTTTCTTTGCTTTCCTGCATTTTCTTTTCGGGAAGTCACATAGGTACATGTGGCCTATATAAGGTTTGCATGCGTGTACACATGCCCTACCTTCACACAGCCCGCATGCACATGCTAGTTGATGAAGTGTCAGTCATGTGTCTAAGTTCAGAAATTTTTTTGTTTAGAGAGGTAGTCATCCTCTCCCCTATGAGAAGTGGTCCTTCTCAGGGATATTCTGGATCTCATTCTGATCTCTGTTTTGTATTTTGTAGCTTAGGTAACACCTGAGATTGGTTTTTTTCTATGAAATTTTCCTTGAACTGTTTTTTTTTTCTGACAAAGTAAGTTTCTGAGTCTTCAAGAGATTCTGGTTCTCAATACCAGTAGTCTCTTCCAGTGCTTGATTTCTTGTCTTTTCATTTTTGAAGAGTTGCAGAGGTACACGCGGCCTGCATAAGGTCTACATGTGTGTACACACGCTCTGACCTTACACAACTCACGTGCACACACTGTCTATTGAACTGTCAACAATGTACATGTTGAGAAATTTTTTGTTTAAGGAGAGGCAGTCATCCTTTTCCTTATCAATAGTTATACCTCTTAGATCTCTTGGTCTCTATCATAGTAGTCGACAACTTAGGTCTGATCACAGCAATAGCTTTCTTTTTCATTAAAATTTTTTCCTCAAAATTTTTCTTTCATAGGGTTTTTAGACAAGTGTGAGAGTCTGCTTTCATCAGTTTGTGTGTTATTGTCAGTAAATATTTGCGATATGCACTTAGGCTAGAAGTTTTCTTGGTCTTTTCTTGTCTTCATTTTTCCTTTTTTCTTTGTGAGCATTAAATAAAAAAAAAACTCTTTTATTTCTTGGTTTGGTTAAGTAGTTGTTGGTTTGCATAAATAACCAGGAAATTTTTTTCTTTCATAAGTTATTGGTTGTTTACTTAGGACAATAAGTAGCTCATAGTCGAGTGAAATCTTATTTTGAGTTTACTGTTCAAAGATCTTAGAAAAATTTTAGTTTGAAAAGTTGATTAAAATTTTGTAGAGAACAAGTTATTTTGTTTTCATCTTTCTGTTTATCTTTTATTTCGTCTCTCAAAACATCACTAGTTTAACTTTCATAACCTTTTACTTAAGACAATCCATAAAAATTAACGATTGATTAAAATCAACTATAGTTTATGTTTGTAGGGTCCATCAACTAGTCTAGGCTAGAGCCTTGATTTAGGTTGGAGAGGAAACTCTTCAAGGCTGAAAAACATACATAAGAGTCTGTACTAGGGAGTGTTAAAAGTCCAATATCGTGAAAGTTATCAGGGACCCCGCTCTAACACAGGGGCTAAACACAAGGTCACATGTGGAAAGGTAGTGGAGATAACCCCTCCAAAGCCAGAATAAGCATAGTGGAGAACGCATATAGAGGGCTTGTTTTGGGATTTCGTCGATTGCATTTGCCACGGAGCTTCGTGGGTCTCAAATTCGTTCGAGGTCCTCAGTTGTCTTTTGGAACAACTTCTTTTGATACCATTGACAGGTATTGGGCTTGATACCCTGCTCATTGCGGTCCACCCGACTATCGATTGTACCTCCTTGGTGACTGTTCACGCGCCGGCAACCTAGTTGCCATTATTTTAGGGACTTACACAGGTGACTGTGGGGGTAGACCGTGGTACCTAGGATAGACATCGGGCCACGCTTTGTAGAGTATACTCAGAGGGTGCTTCCATTTTCGAGTTTCACTTGCACCGGTAAGTTTCTCTAGTGTTGGTTGTTGTAACTGTTCTTCCAAATAAGTTTAGTCATTGCTTGTTTTATCTTGTAGGGACTTTTTCTGGTGTGTGCCATTTTTGAACAAATAGGAAGCCCTAGTGTGTCTTTGATATTATTACATAGTGGAGGATCATGAGATCTGCCAGTCACGAAGGCTTCTTGGCCTGCCACCGATTACATTGGAGCCACCCCACCATCGCTAAGGTGAAAGCTAGACCAACAAGGGTCTTTTGAAGCGATCGGGTCACAGGAAACTATTCCTGACCAACATCCGGAGGAACCAACTATTTCAGACCTTGGAGCGGAAGCTCTTGGTCCACCCAAAACTCCAATCACTGATTGTTTAACACCCATCATCATACAGATTTATCCTTATGAGCGTCAGAAAGTGTCACACGCAGCAATGGAAGCAAATGTTGCCACTTCTTTCAGGAATTCTCCTATTCCCACTATGGTTGTCACCACAGGAGGTGTTCCACCTCCTAACCCACTGTCACCGGTCCGAGCCACCATGGTCTCGACTGCCTCTACCTCGAGAAGTGGTCTGATCCTATCTTTGGTGGCAACCACTTCTCCTTTCACGTAGAGTGCGACAGGCCCTCCATTCTCATAGGATATGCCTAGCTTAGGTACAAGTCCTGTAATTTCATACTCCACTTTACCGACTTTAGGTCTGGGGGCAGAGAGCTCTAACGCTTCTCTACAAGGACCCATGGGGGGCACTTTAGATCCCTTTAATGCTTTCTCTTATGGAGGAGGTCATATACCTCCTTCGTCCCCTTCGCTCGGCGGTGCCCACTAAAAATCCGTCGGGCCGAACGCACACCACATTTCATTTGGAGCAGGGATTCAAGGAACACCTTCTCATAATATGCCAGTAGGTTCAACACCGTTTTATTTTTTCGATGCATTTGGTAACAACAATTTCTCGTCAGTTTCTTTCTTGACTGGGGGAAACCCCGGTTATAGACAACCTAATCCTATGCAGGGTACTATTCCTGCACAGGGGGCACACCCAAGAACTTCTTCCGCATCAGGACCTTGGAATTCTTGGCAGGGATCAATTTCCTCATTAGGAATGTCAATCGGGGGAAACTCTTTTCAAAACCAATGGAACCCTGGACAAGGTGCAATACCTATGCCCATGGGATCGACATGGGGAAATCCTTCCCAAATTCCTCTGAATGTAATGCACGCCCAACCATCTATGTCCTATTTCGGGAATCAGCAGATGATGTCTCCTCAAACACAAAATCTGTAGGTTGTTCATGGCCATGGGTTTTACCAGAACCCAGGCTCGCAACCCAACTTTTCCTGGCAACCTAGTGCCAGTCAAACTCTACGCCCCTTTTTCCATGGTTATCACCAACAACCCAAACTACCTTTCCTAGAAACCTTGCATTTACCAGACTTAACAAGGTTGTTGAATGACCCTATCTTTCATGATCCACGTTGGCCCCCTTTGCTGATGAAGTTGCCTTCGGACATACCAAATTTTGAAGCCAAGCCCAACGAAGATCCAGGAGATCATGTGACTACTTTTCACCTTTGGTGTTCATCTAATTCGTTGAAAGATGACTCCATACAATTTTGATTGTTTCAACATACTCTCATTGGGAGTGCTGCAAAATGGTACATTTAGCTCAACCACTCAGGATAGTCTTCCTTCGATGAATTGGCAATGGATTTCCTAAATCATTTCCAATTACCTGTGAGATACGATGATGGCACAAAATTGCTAGCCAATTTCGAACAGACAAAAGAGGACCATATCTCTGACCACATCTGAGAATGGATACGCTGGAAGAGTTTGATTGAGGTGCCAGTTCCACAAACATTCCTGCTTGAGTGGTTCCTTAAGTATTTGGTCCCATAGTTATCCAAATACATTGCAACGTCGGGAGTGTTTTCTGAAGAAGATCAAATCATGAGAGCTCAACAGATTGATCTAATCTATTCTTAGTCTGGTTTGCTGTACGAAATCTTGCCAAATGCGTCATAATCAATACTTGATAAAATCAGACAGAGAGTTGGACCACATGTCGATGGTATTGTTGGTTCAGCACAAACAAATCCCGCTGATCAACTGACAAAATAATTGCAGCAATTGTCTATCCAACATACAACGGCCAGCCAGACTACTATTCTGGCTGCTCCCCCTACCCAAACGTCAGATGTACATAGTGTGCAATCGAAAAATCCGAAGGCCACCCAACAACCTGATGGAAAGAAGAAACACATAAGAAGGGTAAGGGGGATAATAAACCCACTAATAATGTTGGCAGGGGAAACACTGAATAAAGGAAGTCGAGGTATCCATTTAATGTATGTGTGGAAGACCACCCGACTCACCAATGCCCTCGGTTTGCAGAGGCCCAAAAGTTATTGTCACAGCAGCAACCTGCTGTGTTAAAAGACCCATTTCAACATGGCCAAAATCTAACTCAAGCCTATAAAAGAACGGAAGGGGTTAGCCAAGGACCCCCTCCATTTTCAAACAATCATGCATCCGAGAATGTGTATATGATGAAAGGTGATACCTATATATTGACTAGAGCACATGATTACAACAAGCCAAGCACCTCTGAAAAAGGTAAAGAAGATGAAACCCCATCTCTTCCTCTCTAGATCGAGAAGACGTTGGGAGAAACCATGACACGCATCCCAAAAGGTGCATTTAAAAAAATTCTCACAACCCAAACACAAGGGCCACCCATAACTACTCTATGGTGGAGGATTTGTCTCAAACCCCTTATGCGATGTATTCTTTGGAAGTCCTCCAAAGCTTCCCTTCCCAGAGAAAGGATCTGTTAGTCTCTTTAGGATCCACTGAGACTTGTAATAAAGGTACGATCATGCTTGATACAATCAACTTGAAACCTAATCTCCCTTACCACGTAACATTCCAAATAGTCGTGTCTTACACCACAAAAAATTTTACTTGGAACATTTTTTGCACGGTGGTTGATGAGGGCACCTCAACATGTGTAATGTCTTTGGTGTGTCAGAAGACCATTGGCCAGCCCTCTTTGTCTCCATCACCTACTCTTCTTACCACTTTCAAAGGTCGTTCATTTCGAACACATGGCATTATCCCCTCTTTTCCCATGCACTTAAGAGGGAAAACCATGAGTGTCGAGGTTGAAGTGGTCGACGCATCTCTCGACTACAATCTCTTGTTAGGGAGCAGTTGGAACTATGTTATGCAAGCAGTAGTCGCTACAGTTTTATGTGTCTTGTTGTTTCCACATGAGGGTCGGATCGTGACCATTGATCAATTGTCTTTCTCCCATCCTGGCCCTTCATTAGGGGCATCCGTGATCCCAATGATTGATAACCCTCAACCCATCATCGTCAAAATAGGGGTTGGTTTGTGCCCATATTTGATGGGTACTTTCGATTACCCATATCCTCAAGTCAATGTTAAGTTCATATCTGACCACCATAAGATTGATATTTTCCAAGTTTCATCATTTTTCACGACTTGCTTCAATGATATGTGGACTCTTCCTCCCCCATCGACCACACTGGAAGGGATAGGGAAACATGGTATGTCCATGCCCTTGTATGTGGTAGAAGTAGCATACTCTTTATTCCAACAAGCTTCCGCCAACCCCGATCCAAATCCCGCACAAGATTTAGATCTGATTCTAGCATCTATTTGGGATTAAGGTTCCCTCATTGATACGGATTCTTTAGAATTGGTCTTTCCCTTAGACGAAGCAATCATTGAAGAAATGACTAGTCCAAACAAACCCTGGGATGATGTCCATCACAGATCTTACTTCCTCCCAGAGTTAAGAAGAACTGAAGCAAGGAAATTCACCTTGACTATGACTGGAGATAGGTCTTGTCCTATCAATCCTTTGGCTACACATGTTGTTTATGCCGACGGTAATATGACAAACATCGTCGAAACTATACCTATAAACATCTCCAGAACCCCTAGTGTCATGGAGAATGTTTTCGTTGGAGCTGACTGCTCCCCCGAAGAGATTCAAATCTACACAGATTTATTTAAGGAATTTTGTGACGTGTTTTCTTGGTCTTACGACGAAATGCCAAGAATCGATCCAAAAATTGTTGAACATGAAATCACGACTTATCCTGATGCTAAGCTGGTTCGTTAGAAGCTTTTTCTAGTTAATCCTAAGAAAGTAGTAGTTATTAAGGTTGAAGTGGAGAAACTTCTCAAGGTAGGTTTTATCTACCCCGTCCATTTGACCCAATGGGTGTCAAACCCCATGTTGGTTAACAAAAAACAAGGTACGATTCCCATATGTACGAACTTCTGTGATTTGAACAAAGCTTGTCCAAAAGATAATTTCCCCACACCATTTATTGACCATATAGTCAATAAATGCGTAGGTTGCGAGGCCTTTTCTTTCATGGATGTTTTTTTAGGATATAATCAAATACAAATAAAACCCGAAGACCAACACAAAACAACATTCATTTATTCATGGGGTACATTTGCATATCGTAAGATTCCTTTTGGTCTGAAAAATGTTGGAGCTACCTTTCAGCGGACCATGTCTTTTTCTTTCCATGATCTCAAACATATCATCGATGCCTACTTACATGATTTAGCATCACGATCTTGTAAGAGAACTAATCATCCCATGCACCTCCGACTTATCTTTGAGCGATGTTGCTACTTATGGATTCACTTGAATCCCAACAAATGCATTTTTTGCATGATGTCGAGCCGTCTAATAGGTTTCATAGTTTCAACAACAGGGATCATGGTCTATCCTCTCAAGGTTGAGGCAATATTTTAGTTTCCTCCCCCATGTACAATCCTTCAACTTCAGAGTTTACAGAGAAAAGTGAACTTTTTGTAGTGTTTCATCGCAAACTATGCCGAGATTGCAAAGGGATTTATGTGTTTACTGAAGAAGGAACTTCCTTTTCATTGGGATGATGCCACTCAACACTCTTTCAAATCATTTAAAAATTCCCTCACAACTGCCCCTCTGCTTCGGCCACCCAATTATAACAAAGATTTCTTATTATACTTGGTTGCATCAGAGTCAACCATTGGCATGGTCTTAGTTCAGGAGGATGATTTACTGTCAGAATATGTGATTTATTACCTAAGTCGAGGCTTGGTTGGACCAGAACTCAATTATTCTCATATCGAAAAACTTGTGTTGGCAGCAGTCCATGCTATCTAATGGTTCCGTCATTATATGTTGTTTCGCAAGACCACCGTCATTGTCGTTGTGAATCTCTTTCAATACGTGTTGACATGAGGGGTAATCAACATAAAGATCAGTAGATGGATAGTTTTCCTCCAGGAATTTGACTTAGATTTCATTTCGGCGAAATCTGAAAAGTCACTGGTCTTTGCGGAACTCATCTCGGAACTTCTGGTCGAGTCAAGTGATGTTATGCCTGAAGAGTCGCCTATTCAAGGAGACATATTTTTTATAGCATCTTCAGACCCTTTGTATGGAGATATACTTGTCTATCTCCAGCTTTTGAAGTGCCCCACCTCTGCTTCTCATGATGAGCATCACCGTATATGCCACCAGGCCAAGAACTATGTCATACTCAAAGATACGTTGTATCGTCGAGGTGTAGATTGCATACTTCGTTGGTGCCTCACACATGAAAAAGTGGAAATCATGCTTAACTATTTCCGTACTAGAGAATGTGGCAGTCATTTTTCTGGGTTGGCAAGAACCCAAAAGATTTTACAAGCTGGTTACTTTTGGACGACACTAATCAAATATTGTATTGCATCAATCAAGAGGTGCCACCTATGTCAAATCTTCTCACTGAAGATGAGGGAACATCCCACTCCCATGTTTCCTGTCATTACCATTGGCCCCTTCACCAAGTGGGGGATTGATTACACTACCTGCAACCCTCCTTCACCAAGGGGGCCCCATTATATCATCGTAGTAGTAGAATACTTCACCAAGTGGGTCGAAGTTATGCCAACATTCAAAGATGATGGCGAGACTACCGCCCTCTTTTTATTTAACTAGATTATAGCACAGTTCGGTGTCCCGAGAGAGATAGTCACTTACCATGGTAGTCACTTTTAGAACACAATGACGACCAAGTTAACATCAAAGCTTGGGTTGAGGCAAGAACATTCATCACCCTACTACCCTCAAGCGAATGGTCAAGTGGAAGTTGTCAATAAATATCTTAAGACCATCCTACAACGAACGATCAATTCAGCCAAGTCAAATTGGCATCTAATGTTATACTCAAAATTATGGGCCTAGCGAACATTTGTTAAGACAACAACCGGTTTCTCACCTTTTCAACTCGTTTGCAGGATGGAAGAAGTCTTGCCCATAGAATGCCACATCCCATCTTTAAAGTTGGTAGTACAGTTATTTCCAGACACTTCACTGCTTAAAGAGCGTTTATTATATCTCGAGCAAATCAATGAACGGTGTCGTGATGCGGCCTTAGCTAATGAAGTTCACAAACAAAAATTCAAGTGTCAGTATGATCAGTCCATTCGTCCTCGGATTTTCTCGGAAGGAGACCTTATCCTGGTATATGACCAAGATAAGGACCCCCTGGGGGTAGGCAAGTTCAAACCCATGTGGTTTAGACCTTTCATCGTAAAAGAGGTTCTAAAAAAGGGCTCTTATCGTCTGGTAGATTTTGAGGGAAATTCTTTGGAAGAGCCTAGAAATGGGGTCTACCTCAAGAAGTATTACTCATAGGTAGGTCACCTCGGGTAACTTTTTGTAACATATGTATAGTCTTTGTACTGTTACTTTTTGGTTTCTTTTGGTTTTATGGAAGTGTCATTTTTTATGTTTTGTTTTGTCACTGTGGCAGATGTCAAGTGAATCAGAGGTGTTCATTGTATTCGCAGACAGCGCCAGCCATCGCACTCGGAGGCTTTCCTCTGTAGCTTGGGTACTTTTTACACCTCAGGGCTAGTTACTATATTCAAGAGGTATATGTTTAGGCGACACCACAAATAATGTCGTCGAATACAACGCAGTTATTGAGTTTATTTGAGACGCTTTGTCACTTGGTATCTCTCACCTCCGGGTCTATTTAGATGCTCAACTAGTTGTGGCTCAGTTAAATAGAGGCTACTATGTTCATGATCCTACTTTACATTGACGGTTCCTTAGGTTACATCTCTTAGAACGAAGATTTTATTATATTACATATTTTCATGTTCCTAGGAGATTAAATGAAGTCACAGATACTCTAGCTAATCAAATTTTAGATTGGCATCTCGCACACATATAAGAAAGACACACACATGCACATGTAAATACATTTTTAAAGAAAATGTAATCCATAAGACATAAAAAGACATAAAATCCATACATAATATCAAAAATATTAGAGTACATGCGTGGGCACAAGCGCCTCGAAAATATGTCCACTAACAAGTCATGGGGCTTATGCCCTAAAAAATATAAAAGTAGTGCCCTTGGCACGTGAAAAGTCCAGCATAACTAAGGACGGGGCCTGTGGGCCCTGTTGTAATGGTCAACGACGTTTGTCAAATGTCGAAAAAGTCGGACCCACGTCCGTGGTGCCCCCACTACATGAGGCTACATAGACAGTGACAGATCCTCGATCTCTACCATGGGGACTGTGCAAGTAAGCAAGGTAAAGTTTCTCTCTACTCATCTCAAAACTCTCTCATCCTCACTGGCTGGAGGTACTCTTGTTGCTGCTAGTCCATCGGCTGCAGCTGGGGTGGACTCTGGTCGAGGAAGTCGCTTGTTCCTTGCATAGTTCACTGATCGCACTAGCCCCACATTTTCACATAATAGACATAAATTTTTCAGATACTCTGGTGTATAAAAAAAATGATATATATATAAAACAACATAAAAATTACATAGATTTTAAGAAAAAAAAAAAAAACAATGAAGCAAACTTACCCATCTCTCATCGTTGCTCTCTGGGAGGTACTGGTATCTTAGTATCTCTAGAGAAGTCAATCCTGGCATAAGGGTAGTCCTCTATGACTAGAATCTTTCATGCCCACCAAGAAAAAAACTTGTCATCGAAGGCATTAATGGTCCTCCCTCCCCCTTGTCGTGAAAATAGCACCGCCCATGTGCACAATGCGGGGAGAGAGGCCTTATGCCCTCATATAGTCTCTCTAGGACTAAAACTGGGCACTCTTTCAAAGAAGAAAGAACAAAGAATCATCCCAAACCCGAAGTTCCTCTGATTCTGCATTCGAAACTCTGTTAATTGCCTCTTCATACAATCCAGTAAGGTGGTTCTCTAGTCAAATATTTGTGCATTTAATCATTGAAATGAACAATTCATGTGCGCACGAGAAGCTTAATGCAAAGACATGGGCCCAGTAATCCACCCAATGAGAAACACTATCACTTTTAGTGATAAGTTAGAGATCTTGCTCATCGGCACTTGCGAGCTCATTTTGTCAGTATCAGATTCACAATGAAGCCCAATCAACTCTGATATGTTATGAGGCCCGGAAGGAAAGGTACGAAAATTGACTGGTTCCCCTCTCCTCGAGATGCCATTCAGAAAGTATATATCCTCTGTCATTGGAGACAGGGACTACCCCTCTAGCATAAAGGCCTCTGCATCGGGATGCCAATAATCCACCAAGGCGTTCAATAGCCTAGGTTTTTCTCGCATGAAAGGACAATAAAAAAAATTTAACATACCACATTGCAATAGTGCAGCAAGAGCATCAGGGTCCCAATCAACCAACACATCAATATCCTCATGCTCTCTTTCCCTCCAGTGAATATACATCCTGCAAATAGACAAAGTTTAGGAGGGTTAACTCTTGTTTTTAATCTTTTTTTACACTAAATGGAAGGTCCACGCGGGTTGTAGTGCTCATAGTAGTGTGTACACTTGGGCTTTCATAAAGAAGCCCATGTGTACACGTGGGCTGTCATAAGACAACCCATGTGGACGTAGGGCTGACCTTTTAAAGTTCAATGCCCCCCCAAAAAATGAACTTAAATGCATAAAGAAAGAATTAGAATGAAAGAGGGAGTAGTGAGTACTTACTTGGTCCAAGCGGATGGTCGTTTCATCCACTCAAGCTCCCAGAATCAACTCTTTTCACAAAGGGGTAGTTTTGTCTTTTAGTCAATTTCTCAATTAGCAATGGTGATAATGAGCTGCCAACTTCTATTTATATACTTTTTGGCCTCTTTTTGTCAATTTTTGGACCCTTTTGTCATTTTTTCTAAACTGAAAATCATTTAGTATGGTTCAGGAGTTCTCTTTGGATTATCACGAGAAGTTTTCTTTGGGTATTTCGAAACTTTTTGGAGTTTTGGGTCATTTTGAAGGTGCTTTGGTAAAAAGACATTTTTTCCAACTCGTTGCATTTAAGATAGGATTCCACCTCCACTTCTTGCATCTTGTTGTCTTTTCTGATTTTCCATAGGATCGATTGCACCGAGTTGCGACACAGAACCATCATTTTCGTTTTAGGAGTTTCGTAATTTATTGGTAGAGCCTACCTTAACATGGATGCCCTAGGTAGATCCTGGTTTTATTTTGGTGTCCATGTTGTCATTAATGACTATAGACCTGGGAGTCCTTACTAGTTTTCCCTGATTATAAGTTTGAACCTCATTTGCATGATTCTGTATCACTCTTGACCTCACCCTCAAGACTCCCAAAACTTAACGGGTCTTATTTTAAGCTCTTTTCAGACCCTTTAAACATGAAAATATTTCTGAGTGATCTTGTTGACCTTCACGCTCACTAAACTAAAATTTGAATTCATGTTTGTCCAACGGTAGTTTACCCCTTTTTCAGTCTAGATGGTCAACTGTACGAACAATGGAATACTCTAGAAGCCTCGGTTCTCTAGAAGAGTACTCTCAGGTATAATTTTAACCCTTTTTTGGGCCCGAGGGACTAAATTTATGAAAAAGGAACCCCAACAGAGTCCATAGTTAAGCTCTTTTCAGAATCCCTAAAATTGAAAAGATCACTGAGTGACCTTATTTTCTTACACTCGTTAAAATGGTCCAGAAGAACATTCCTGACGGAGTCCATAGTTAATATTTTTTTAGACTCCTTGTTACCCATGATTTTGGTCATCATGATGATGTATTGATGTTGGTGTATTCAGGCTCCTCATAAGAACTTTCTCCTGAGAAAAGTTATATTCATCTCTTCCCAGAAAACTCATTTTTGAAGAGATTTCACAGGATGCTAGTATCCCAGGGTGCGAGAATGACCCATTCTCGTAGGCTGCCTTAAGCTGGGGTGCGAACTTCTCGCATTGTGTAACATAGCTAGGGTGAAAACCTTCTCTAAAGCATGGAAAAAGATGAATTCTCGATGTTTCTAGAAGGGAATCTTCTAGAAGAATGGGTTGGCATTCAAATGGTTATCCTTGTATTGGATTCCCTGATATTGTGGGATCATTCTTATCTAAGTAACCATCTCATTCTCTCCTATATATTGATGGAATTCTCATGGAAAAGGTTAAGCAAGATTCATTGGAGAATTGGTGAAAGAATTGTTTGAAGGACTTAGCTTGAACAGTAGCTTGGAGACTCTAGCAAGTCTATCAAGAGGATTTGATCTTCTTCATACAAGGATTGAGCAAGTGTGTGTGTGTTGGAGCCAAGAGCCATTGAAAGGAAGCTTGAGACATCAAGGAAATCAGGTTGTAATATTTACTTTCAATTAATATGATACAGTGGCATGTCCCTTTCCCATAAAGCTATTCTCACTTTATTGTGTAATTCCTTGATCATACACATAAGTTGACAGTTGAATATATTTTTCTATATTCACTTTGGCTGGTTTGTGTTGTCTTGGTCTTGACCTCATGAGAGCACCAGAGCGAAGCGAGACCAACAAAGACCCTGGGAAGCGATATTAAGGTATGTTACTTGTTCCTTCCTACTAGATAATTCGATGGTCAAAACTTAGGGAAAGAGTCATGTCCTGTCCTATTTTGTTCTAGATCTAGGTGGATCTAGGGAGATCTGTTAGTGTCCGCACCTACCGATTAGTCCGATAACACTCCTTAAAAATGAAAAAATTGTCAAGTGACCTTGTCTTTATCACACTCGTTAAAATGGTTTTGACTAGACGTCTAGTCTGTGCTAGTTTACCCCTTTTCTGAGCCGAGTAGACTATCTTCGAAAAAGGTACCCCAGCGAAGGCTCCTTCTTCAGACTCTCTAAATATGAAAAACCTCCAAGATTACCTTCTTTGGGCTCGGTAAAGTTACATTGAAGGATGTTACCATTGTTTGTTTTGTTAATCGTGTTTGCATACCTGCGTCTTTGGCATAATGTCCGCTCCATGTTTCTCTCAACTGAACCATCTGAAGCATGCCTTATACGCAAGCCCTGTAGCACTTTTCCTCTATGTATTGACACCTTTGGCCCCTGGAGGATTTTTCCCGAGTCTCCTTTTCCTGCATATGTACCTTTTCCCTGAGCATCCCTGTGTTCCATGCACTTGGAACTAGTATGTTTGCGACACTCGATCCTCCTTTGTAATGTAGCATTCTTTTATTCTTTTTCCAAAATTATTGAAAAAGACAAAAAAATCAAATATTCCCCAAAAAGAGGAAGGGAAAAGTATTTTCTTTTTATTGTTAGCACAATGAGTCATCCTTGGACAAAGTAAATCCTTCCATTTGTTCTTCAAGCTCTAGGATTTAATATGACCTTAGGAAGTTGTTCTCGCTACATAGAGCTATGTCCTCCTCTATTTGGTTATTCTTCCAAACATATGGAGAGTTTGTGTTGCCTCCTGCATCATGAACTTATGCCACTGCCATGCTGCCTGAGTCTCATCATTTGTCATGTTATTCTCCAAGGGAAGCTTTTACCAAGCCTGAGTTATCCCATCTACAATTTGTCCCTTGCCCTCATGCCCGACCATCCCAAAATTCCAATCAAGTCTTTGTTTGAAATCAATGAAGCCTCCATTCTGATCATCAAGATCCTCTAGTCCATGACCGACAAGCCGTTGAAGACCTCTGGGTAGTGAAGTCATACACTCATATTACACTCCTACCCAAGTTTTGAAGATTTTGAAGTTGATGCTCGAGCTCTGAATACATCATCTCTAGCCATTAGGCCTTATCAGCTTCTAGAAGATAGATACTATACATGTATATATTTTTTATTTTGAGATGTAGATCCAATTTGTATTTCTCACGGCTACACTTTATATAGTTATATGACATGGATCTACAGTGTATTTGATTGGTAGCCATGATTTTATTTCATTCTAAGCATGGCTATGCCCGCCTCGGTGAGACAATTGTTATTTTGTAGATGACACCTCCCAAATTCTGGTCCCTGGGCTCACCGATTTGGTACGTTGATAAAGATTGATAATGTATTTCGGCCATTAGATGCTCTTCTGACCTCACACATTAGGGGGCATTTGTTATAACCCTAATTTGCACTAGACATACTTAACTGACATTAGGCCATCTCATATGCCTTCTTTGCCAAGCCAGTAATGAAAAAATCATCTTAAAAACACCCTTTTTAAAGGTCCACATGTCCTGCTCCACTACAGCCTGCGTGTACACTCTAGCTGACCCACTATAGCCTGCGTGTACCTACAAAAGAATGAAAAATGGAAAGTTGCTAATGGAACACATAGTTTTGGGTAAGTTAACTAAACCTTTCGACCATGCATGGCCAGTCATTCAACTAAATACTTTGCTCCTTCTAGCCTATAAAAGAAGGGGTAGGGGTCCCATTTGAAAGAGGGAAAAACATAGTAAAGAAACTCTACCTGAATTCGTATTCACCTTTGCCCAATTTTTTGCAACCATTTTGTGATTTCAACGAAGAAGAGAAGCAATTGTGTTAGCAGTTGGTGCACAGTAAAAGTGGAGCCCAGGACCAGATTCATGGAGCA
>JASDQU010504258.1:27452-43971 GCA_032191745.1 Picea mariana | reverse complement strand
CCACAAAGTGTCTTCCCATAATGGCTTTCACCATAAGGTTACCACTTTGGAGTTCATCCATTTGTGCACCTTATAAATCATGATAAGACAATAATGAGAGAATGGGTCCTCCAACCATTCTTCTAGGATAACTCAATCCGCAAAGCGTCTTCCCGTGAGGGCTTTCACCATAAGGGGACCACTTTGGAGTTCATCTATTTGTGCACCTTATCAATCATGATAAGGCAATAATGAGTCATCTATACATTTTTCCAACAATGCATCATATACCAATGAAACCACATTGATCTATCTTCATCATGTATCAATGAAAACTCATTGATCCATCTTCATCTATGCATTCTCATCAAAGACAATACATATTATATTACATCAATCATCAATCAATCAATTCTTTGACATCAATCAATCACTTGACATCAATCAATGACATCAATCAATCAAACCATTGGCATCAATGACAACATGATCCAACAGTTGCGTGACTGCATGCAGAGTATGTTGTGAGGATGGTGCATGAATGGAGGGCAGTGATTGATATTAGGATGTTTCGTGACTGACATGTCCATGGAGGAGGAGGTGTGTCATAGCCATTTCAAAGAATGGGTCGTCCAACAAAGTGACAACTGGAGTGATAAGGTGACAGCTGGAGTGATCAACCTGTTTTCTACAAAAGTTAACACTAAGATATGTCTTCATCATAACTAGAAATTTGTAAAATAGAAAAGAAAGACTTTTAAAATATGTTTGAAAATTTAAATCATTCTTTAAACATTAAAATTAATTTATAGATTAATAAAACAAGCATAGATCAAGTTACTCTCAATATATTATTCTTTAAACATTAAAACTAATTTATATATTAATAAAACAGGCCTAGATCAAGTTCTAAAAGATGTGTATCTTAAAGTATATTTCAAAATATAATTTAATTTTGATAATTATAATTATATAAATGAAGCATGTAAATATATTTGGTATGATTTAATAAACTCATTAAAGATAGGGATCTAATTTTCACTATCAAGACATTTTGAAGGATGTATACTATAAAATATAAAATATGTTAAAAGATAGAATCATCTCACAACATTACAAGTGTATAAATGTCTTTCCTAATTTTTCAAAAATGTTAAAAATTGGGATAATGGAGTATCAATTGGTGCTATCAAGTGCTTGTGCTAATCATGTGGAGATGTCAATGGCGAGGAAGTTGAATGAAGTTGAATATTGGAGAGTGAGTCAATGAAAATGGTGAGTGAGATCAAAAAATAAAGTGGATGATTAATATTTTTTTTAAATGTTATAACAAGTATTTAAGTGCTTTTGCTAATCATATGGAGGAGTCAATGAAAATGGTGGGTGAGATTCAAAAAAATTGGGTGAGTAATATTTTTTTTAAATGTTATAATAAATATTTTTAGTTTTAGAACATGTTAAGTGTTGTTTAAGAATATGATAGACATTCTATATAATATATTTTATAATTCACCTCTATTATATATAAAATCATGAAATAATTTCTAAAACCTAATGAGTTCATCAAAATACTGGCTGATTATTATTATTTTTTTAACATGTTATTATCAAGTGTATAAAGAGTATTTTGAGTATAAATTTGTTTTACAATCCCTCCTATAAAGCCCATCAAGAACCTAGAACCCCTCAAAATTAGGCCACATGCATCCATCCATTCATTTATGATTTTTACTGTTGGATTACTGAGAGGGGGGGTTGAATCAGTAAGAGAAATTATACCAATTATTAATCCTTTAAACCAAAAAATATATTATTTTACTTATTCAACC
This sequence comes from Picea mariana, assembly GCA_032191745.1. Classification (NCBI taxonomy): domain Eukaryota; kingdom Viridiplantae; phylum Streptophyta; class Pinopsida; order Pinales; family Pinaceae; genus Picea; species Picea mariana. The sequence goes on along the minus strand of JASDQU010504258.1, from coordinate 42,163 downwards.
ATGTTCATCTATTCATCATCAATATCTTACTGTATCATAAGAATTAACATTCATCAGTGCATAACAAAAAATAACAAACACATCCACACAATTCACAGTACACCAATATTTACATGGAAATCCAATGTAGGAGAAAACCACATAATGATTTTCTTATATGTAAAGAATTACATTCAAGGAAGCACCAACTTCCAATTCTCCAACTACAACTGGAAGGAGGCTCCACCCTCTATATTCTCAGGCTACAACCTGAGGGAAGCTCCAAATCCCCAATTCTCTGGCTACAACCACACGGAGGCTACAACCCCCTATGTTCTCTGGCTACAACCGGAAGGTGGCTACAAACACCTATCCTTGTTGTTGTGAGTGAGAAATCCCCCTACGGACTATCACTTAGGGTTTTATCATGCATGCAGAAAAGACCTAAAGATTCCTACTTTTTACCATCATCCCAGACCTAATCCCCATTATTCTTAAGCAAATACACAGTTAAGAAGATCAAGTGAACATACCTTATTTCCGGTGTTTGGTATCGATCCTTCTTCACACTTGGTCGCTTTTTGACTGCAACTCTCCTCCCAAGGCTAACTTGCATTCATAAAAGAAAAACAAAGAAATCCACATGCATTTTATCTACGGATTAATGGGTTAGAGATTTAATCAACATGTACGCAATAAATAATGAAAACCTCATATGGTGGGACGGGAAAATTACTTCTTTATTATTAACTTCACTAAAGAAACTTACAATGATGAAATCGACCACTGCTCCATGAATTTGGTCCTGGGCTCCTCTTTTAATGTGCACCAACTGCTAACACACTTGCTTCTCTTCTTCATTGAAATCACAAAATGGTTGCAGAATCTTGGGCAAAGAGGAATACGAATTCGAGTAGAGTTTCTTTACTATGATTTTCCTCCCTTCAAATGGGACCCTTACCCCTTTTTTTATAGGCTAGAAGGAGCTAGGTATTTAGTCAAATGATTGGCCATGCATGGTCGAAAGGTTTAGTTAACTTACCCAAAACTGTGTGTTCTGTTAGCAACTTTCCATTTTTCGTGCTTTTGTAGGTACACGCAGGCTATAGTGGGTCAACTAGAGTTTACTCGCAGGCTGTAGTGGAGCATGGCGCATGGGCCTTTAAAAAGGGTGTTTTTAAGAAGAGTTGTTTAGTACTGGCTTGGCAAAGAAGGCATATGAGATGGCTTGATATCTGGTAAGTATGTCTGGTGCAAATTAGGGTTATAACAGATACCCCCTAATGTGTGAGGTTAGAAGAGCATCTGATGGCTGAAATACATTATCAATCTTTATCAACGTACCAAACCAGTGAGCCCAGGGACCAGAATTCGAGAGGTGCCATCTGCAAAATAACAATTTTCTCACTGAGGCGGGCATACCCATGCTCATAATTAAATAAAATCATGGCTACCAATCGAATACACTGTAGATCCATGTCATATAACTATATAAAGTGTATCCATGAGCAATGCACAATGGATATACATCTCAAAATAAAAAATATATACATGTATAGTATCTATCTTCTAGAAGCTGATAAGGCCCGATGGTTGGAGATGATGTCTTCAGAGCTCGAGCATCAACTTCAAAATCTTCAAAATTTGGGTAGGAGTGTAATATGACTGTACGACTTCACTACCCAGAAGTCTTCGATGGCTCGTTGGGCATAGACTAGAGAATCTTGATGATCAGACTGAAGGCTTCATTGATTTCAAACAAAGAATTGATTGGACTTTCGGGATGGCCGGGCATGAGGGTAAGAGACAAACTGCAGAGGGGCCAACTCAGGCTTGGTAAAAAATTCCCTTGGACAATAGCACGACAAATGATGAGACTCAAGCAACATGGCATTGACATAAGTTCATGATGCAGGAGGCAATGCAAACTCTCCATATGTTTGGAAGAATAACCAAACAGAGGAGGACATAGCTCTACGTAGCGAGAACAACTTCCTAAGGTCATATTAAATCCCAAAGCTTGAAGAACAAACGAAAGGATGTGTTTTGTCCAAGGGCGACTCATTGTGCTGCCAATAAAAAGAAAATACTTTTCCCTTCCTCTTTTTGGGGTATATTTGATGTTTTTGTATTTTTCAATAATTTTGGAAAAAGAATAAAAGAATGCTATGTTACAAATGAGGATCGAGTGTCACAAACATACTCGTTCCAAGTGCATGGAACACAAGGATGCTCAGGGCAAAGGGACATATGCAGGAAAATGACACTCGGGAAAAATCCTCCAGGGGCCAAAGGTGTCAAGACGCAGAGGCAAAGTGCTACAGGGCTTGCATATAAGGCATGCTTCAGATGGTTCAGTTGAGAGCAACATGGAGCCAAGATTAGGCCAAAGACACAGGTATGCAAATGTGGTTAACAAAACACACAATGGTAACGTCCTTCGATGTAACTTTAATGAGCCTAGAGAAGGTAAACTCGACGGTTTTTCATATTTAGAGAGTCTGAAAAAACGTAAAAGGAGACTCCGCGGGGGTACCTTTTTTGAAGATAGACTAGTTGGCTCGAAAAAGGGGTAAACTAGCACCGACCAGATGTCTATTCAAAACCATTTTAACGCGTGTGATAAACACAAGGTCACTCAACAATTTTTTCATTTTTAAGGAGTCTGAAAAAAGCTTAACTATGGACTCCGTTAGGAATTTTATTCTGGACCATTTTAATGAGTGTGAAAGAATAAGATCACTCGACGATCTTTTCAATTTTAGGGATTCTGAAAAGGGCTTAACTATGGACTTTGTGGGGGTTCCTTTTTCATAAATTTAGTCCCTTAGGCCCGAAAAAGGGTTAAAATTATACCTGAGAGTACTCTTCTAGAGAACCGAGGCTTCTAGAGTATACCTTTGTTTGTACAGTTGACCATCCGGACTGAAAAAGGGGTAAACTACCACCGGACAGACGTAACTTCAAATTTCAATTTAGCGAGCATGAAGGTCAACAAGATCGCTCAATAATATTTTCACATTTAGAGGGTCTGAAAAGGGCTTAAAAGAAGACCCGTTATGTTTTGGGAGTCCCGAGGGTGAGGTCAAGAGTGATAAGGAATCATGCAAATGAGGCTCAAACTCGTAATCAATAAAAACTAATAAGGACTCTCGAACCTATAGTTGTTAGTGACAACATGGACACCAAAATGCAACCAGGATCTACCTAGGCCATCCATGTTAGGGTAGGCTCTACCACTAAATTACAACACTTCTAAAGCAACAATAATGGTTTCGTGTCGCAATTTGGTGGGATCGATCCTATGGAAAAGCGGAAAAGACAACAATATGCAGGAAGTAGAGGTGGAATCATAACTTAAATGCAACGAGTTGAAAAAATGACTTTTTACCAAAGGACCTTCAAAATGACCCAAATCTCCAAAAAGTTTCCAAATGCCCAAAGTAACACTTTTCTTGATAATCCAAAGAAAAATCCTAAACCATGCTAAATGATTTTTAGTTTAGAAAAAATGACAAAAGGGTCTAAAAAATGACAAAAGGAGGCCAAAAAGTCTATAAATAGAAACTAGCAACTCATTGTCACTATTGTTGAGAAATTGACTGTGGAGCCAAAAACACCCCTTCGTTAAGAGAGTTGATTACGGGAGATTCAGTGGACAGAACGAGCTTCCAATTGGATCAAGTAAGTAATTACTACCCCCTCTTGCAATTTAATTATTTCTTTATGCATTTAAATTCATTTTTTGGAGGGGCGTCAACCTTTTAAAAGGTCGGCCCTAAGTCCACATGGGTTGTCTTATGATAGCCCGAGTGTACACGCAGGTAGAGGAAAAATTGCACGTGTGTACACGCTACTGTCAGAATTACAGCCCGCATGGATCCTTCATTTAATGTAAAAAATTAAAAAAAGAAAGAGTTAACCCTCCTGAACTTGGTTTTTGCAGGATGTATGTTCAATGGAGGGAAAGAGAGCATGGGGATATTAGTGCATTGGTTGGGGAGGACCCTAATGTTGTTGCTATATTAATGCAATGTGGGTTGTTAAAAAAAATTCTATGTCCTTTCATGCGAGCACAACCTAGGCTATTGAATGCCTTGGTTGATTATTGGCATCCCGACACAGAGGCCTTTATGCTAGAGGGGCAGTCGTTGGTTCCAACGACAGAGGATATATATTTTCTGACTAGCCTCTCTAGGAGAGGGGAACCAGTCAATTTTCATACTTTTCCCTTCGGGCCTCACAACATATCGAAGTTGATTGGACTCCATTGTGAGGTGGGTATAGATAGAATGAGCTCGCAAGTACCGATAAGAAATATCTCAGACTTATCATTGCAAGTGATAGTGTTTCTCATCAGGTGGATTACTGGGTCTGCAGCTTTGCATCAGGCTTCCCATGCACAAATGAATTGTGCAGTTCAGTGCTTAAATGCACAAATTTTTGACTGGAGCACCACATTACTAGATTGTATGAAGAGGCAACTAACAGATTGTCGGTTTCAGAATCAAAGGAACTTAGGGTTTGGAATGATTCTTTTCTCTTTCTTCTTTGAAAGAGTGCCCAGTTTCAGCCCTCGAGAGGTGGTACGAGGGCACTAGGCCTCTCTTCCCGCATTATGCAGATGGGTGCTGCTGCTGTTGCAACAGGGGGGGGGAGGGTTGGAGGACCATTGAGGCCTTTGATGACAAATTTTTTTCTTGGTTGTCACGACATATCCCGGTCATAGAGGATTACCTCTATGCTGGGATTGACTTCTCAAGAGATCCTGAGATACCGATACCTCTTGGCGAGGAGCGAGGAGAGATGGGTAAGATTTTTTTTGTTGTTGTTTATATATATATATGATTTTTTTTATACCATAGCATTTGACAGATATCTGTCTATCATGTGTAGATGTGGGGCTAGTGTGACCAGTAGACTATGTGAGGAACAAGTGATGTCCTCAGCCAGAGGTCGCACCAACCATAGCTGACGGGCCAACAGCAGCAGGAGTACCTCCAGCCGGTGAGGTTGAGAGAGTTTTGAGATGAGTAGAGCAAAACTTCACCTCTCTTACTTGCACTGTCCCCATGGCAGAGATCAAGGATTTTCCGCCATCTATGTAGCCTCATGTAGTGGGGGCACCATGGACATGGGTCCGACTTTTTTGGCGTTTGGAAAATGTCGTTGACCATTACAATAGGGCCAACAGGCCTCGCCCTTAGTTAGGCTGGACTTTTCACGTGCCGAGGGCACTATTTGTATATTTTTGAGGGCATAAGCCTTATGACTCGTTATTGGTAATATTTTTGAGGCGCTTGTGCCCACGCATGTACTCTGATACTTTTGATATTATATATGGATTTTTATGTCTTTTTTATGTCTTATGGATTACTTTTGCTTTAAAAAGGTATTTAGATGTGCATGTGTGTGTCTTTCTTATATGTGTGCGAGATGCCAATCTAAAATTTGATTAGCTAGAGTATCTGTGACTTGATTTAATCTCCTAGGAACATGAAAATATGTAATATAATCAAAGCTTCATTATAAGAGATGTACCCTAAGGAACCGTCAGTGCAAATTAGGATCATGAACATGGTAGACTCTATTTAACTGAGACACAACCCGCTGAGCATCTAAATAGACCCAGAGGTGAGAGATACCAAGTGACAAAGAATCACGAAGCAACTCAATAACTGCGCCGTATTCGGTGACATTGTTTGTGGTGTCGCCTAAACATATACCTCTTGAAGATAGTAACTGGCCCTGAGGTGTAAAAATCAGCCAAGCTGCGGAGGCAAGCCTTCGAGTGTATCGGCTAGCGTTGTCTGCGAATCCAATGAACAACTCTGATTCACTTGACATCTGCCACAGTGACAAAAGATAACACAAAAAATGACATGTCCATAAAACCAAAAGAAACCAAAAAGTAATAGTACAAAGACTATACATATGTTACAAAAGGTTACCCAAGGTGACCTACCTATGATTAATACTTCTTAAGGTAGAGCCCATTTCTAGGCTCTGCCAAATCATTTCCCTCAAAATCTACCAGATGATAAGTGCCCTTTTTTAGAACCTATTTTATGATGAAAGGTCCGAACCACATGGGTTTGAACTTGCCTGCCCCCAGGGGGTCCTTATTTTGGTCATAAACCAGGAAAAGGTCTCCTTTCGAGAAAATCCGAGGACGAACGGATCGATCATACTGACACTTGACTTTTTGTTTGTGAGCTTTGTTAGCTAAGTCCGCATCATGACACTACTCATTTATCTGCTCGAGATATAATAAACGCTCTTCAAGCGGTGAAGTGTCTGGCAATAACTGTACTTCCAACTTTAAAGATGGGATCTGGCATTCTATGGGAAAGATTGCTTCCAACCTGTAAACGAGTTGAAAAGGTGAGAAACTGGTTGTAGTCTTAACAGATGTTTGGTGGGCCCATAATGCGGAGTATAACATCAAATGCCAATTTGATTTGGCCGAATTGATCGTTCGCTATAGGATGGTATTAAGAGATTTATTGACAACTTCCACCTGATCATTCGCTTGAGGGTAGTAGGGTGATGAATGTTCTTGCCTCAACCCAAGATTTTATGTTAACTTGGTCATCATTGTGTTCTGAAAGTGACTGCCATGGTCAGTGACAATCTCTCTTGGGACACCAAACCGTGCTATAATCTGGTTAAACAAAAAGAGGGTGGCAGTCTCGCCATCATATTTGAATGATGGCATAGATTTGACCCACTTGGTGAAGTAGTCTACAACTATGATGATATAACGGTGCCCCGTTGCTGAAGGAGGGTTGCACGTAGTGTAATCAATCCCCCACTTGGTGAAGGGGCCAATGGTGATGACAGGAAACATGGGAGTGGGATGTGCCCTCATCTTCTGTGAGAAGATTTGACACTGGTGGAACTTCTTGACTGATACAATACAATATTTGATTACTGTCAGCCAGAAGTAACCGGCTCGTAAAATATTTTGGGTTTTTGCCAACCCAGACAAATGACCGCCACATGCTCTAGTATGGAAATCATTAAGCATGATTTTCACTTCTTCATGAGTGAGGCACCGACGAAGGATGCAATCTACACCTCAATGATACAGAGTATCTTTGAGTATGAGATAGTTCTTGGCCTGATGGTGTATACAACGACGCTCATCACGAGAAATAGAGGAGGGGCACTTCAAAGTATGAATATAGACAAGTATATCTCCATACCAGGGGTCCAAAGATGCTATCAAAAAAATGTCTCCTTGAATAGGCGAGTCTTCAAGCATAACATCACCTGACTCGACCGAAAGTTCCGAGATGAGTTTCGCAAAGACCAGTGACTTTTTGGACTTCGCCGAAACGAAATCTAAGTCAAATTCCTCGAGGAAAACTATCCATATGTTGATCTTTCTGTCGATTACCCATCGTGTCAACACGTATTGAAATGGATTCACAACGACAATGACGGTGGTCTTGTGAAACAAAACACAATGACAGAACCGTTGGACAGCATGGACTGCTGCCAATGCAAGTTTTTCGATATGAGAATAATTGAGTTTTGGTCCAACCAGGTCTCAGCTCAGGTAATAAATCAAATATTCTGAGAGCAAATCATCCTCCTGAACTAATACCATGATGATGGTTGACTCTGTTGCAGCCAAGTATAATAAGAAATCTTTGTTATAATTGGGTGGCCGAAGCATAGGGGCAGTTGTGAGGGAATGTTTCAACACTTCGAAGGAGCATTGAGCGGCTTTGTCCTAATGAAAAGGAATGTCTTTCTTCAGTAATCACATAAATCTCTTTGTGATCTCAGCATAGTTTGCAATGAAACGCCGTAATAAGTTTGCTTTTCCCTGTAGACTCTGAAGTTGAAGGATTGTACATGGGGGAGGCAGCTGAACTATTGCCTCAACCTTGAGAGGATCGACTATGATCCCTGTTGTTGAAACTATGAAACCTAGCAGACGGCCCGACGTCACGCAAAAACTGCATTTGTTGGGATTCAAGTGAATTTGGAAGTAGTGACATCACTCAAAGATAAGTCGAAGGTGTGTGGGATGATCATCTCTCTTACGAGATCGTGATGCTAAATCATCTAAGTAGGCCTCGATGATATGTTTGAGATCATGGAAAGCAAAAGACATGGCCTGCTGAAAGGTAGCTCCAACATTTTTCAGACCAAAAGGCATCTTATGATACACGAATGTACCCCATGGAAAAATGAATGTTGTTTTGTGTTGGTCTTCAGGTTTGATTTGTATCTAATTATATCCTAAAAAACTATCCATGAAAGAAAAGGCCTCACAACCTGCGCATTCATCGACTATCTGATCAATAAATGGTGTGGGGAAATTATCTTTTGGACAAGATTTGTTCAAATCATGGAAGTCCGTGCATATGTGAATCGTACCCTATTTTTTGTTAACCAACACAGGGTTTGACACCCATTGGGTCAAATGGACGGGGTAGATAAAACATGCCTTGAGCAGTTTCTCTACTTCAACCTTAATAGTTGCTACTTTCTTAGGATTAACAGGACGAAGCTTTTGCCGAACCGGCTTAGCATCGGGATAATTCATGATTTCGTGTTCAACAATTTTTGGATTGATGCATGGCATTTCCTCATAAGACCAAGCAAAAACATTGCAGAATTCCTTAAATAAATCCGTGTAGATTTGAATCTCTTCAGGGGAGCAGTCCACTCCGACGAAAACATTCTCCACGACGCCAGGAGTTCTGGAGAGATTTATAGGTATAGTTTCAGCGATAGTTGCTATATTTCCCTCGGCATAAACAACATGTGTAGCCAAAGGATTGATAGGACAAGACCTTTCTCCAGTCATAGTCGAGGTGAATTCCCTTGCTTCAATTCTGCTTAACTCTAGGAGGAAGTAAGATCTGTGATGGAGATCGTCCCAGGATTTGTTTGGACTAGTCATTACTTCAATGATTGCTTCGTCTTAGGGCAAGACTAAGTCTAAAGAATCTGTATCAACGAGGGAACCTTGAGCCCAAATAGGCTCTAGAATTGGATCTAACTCTTGTGTGGGAGTTGGAAGCGACTATTGCTTGCATAGCATAGGTCCAACTCCTCCCTAACAAGAGATTGTAGTCGAGAGATGCGTCGACCACTTCAACCTCGAAACACACGGTTTTTCCTCCTAACTGCACGGGAAAAGAGGGGATAATGCCATGTGTTTGGAACGAATGACCGTCGAAAGCGATAAGAAGAGTAGGTGACAGAGACAAAACGGGCTAGCCAATGGCCTTCCAACACGCCAAATACATTACTCATGTTGAGGCACCCTCATCAACCACCGTGCAAAAAATGTTATGAGTAAACATTTTCATGGTGTAAGCCATGACTATCTGGAATGCTATGTGGTAAGGGAGACAAGGTTTCAAGTTGGTTGTATCAAGCATGATCGTACCTGGATTACAAATCTCAGCAGATCCTAAAGCGGCTAATAGAACCTTTCTCTGGGAAGGGCAGCTTTGGAGGACTTCCAAAGTAGACATCGCACAAGGGGTTTGAGACAAATCCTCCACCACAGAGTAGTTATGGGTGGCCCTTTACGTTCAGGTTGTGAGAAGCCTTCTTAAACACACCTTTTGGGATGCGTGTCATGGTTTCACCCAATGTCTTCTCGATCTGGAGAGGAAGAGATGAGGTTTCATCTTCTTTACCTTTCTCAGAGGTGCTTGGCTTGCTGTAATCATGTGCTCTAGTCGATATATAGGCATTTCCTTTCATCATATACACATTCATGGATGCAGGATTGTTTGAACATGGAGGAGGTCCTTGGCTTCCCCCTTTCACGCTTGTAGAGGCTTGAGTTAGATTTTGGCCATGTTGAAATGGGTTTGTTAACACAACAGGTTGCTGCTGTGACAATAACTTTTGGGCCTCTGCAAGCCGAGGGCATTGGTGAGTTGGGTGGTCTTCCACACACAGATTACACATATACCTTGACTTCCTTTTTTTGGTGTTTCCCCCACCATCATTATTAGTGGGTTTCTTATCCCCCTTACCCTTCTTACGTTGTTTCTTCTTTTCATCAGGATGTTGGGTGGCCTTCGGATTTTTCGATTGCACATTGTGTACATCCGACGTTTTGGTAGGGGGAGCAGATGGAACAGTAGTCTGGTTGGTCGCTATATGCTGGATAGACAATTGTTGCAATTGTTTTGTCAATTGTTCATCAGGATTTGTTTGTGTTGAACCAACAATACCATCGACATGTGGTCCATCTCTCTGTCTGGTTTTATCACGTATTGATCGTGGCGCATCTAGAAAGATCTCGTATAGTAAACCAGACTGAGAATAGATAAGCTCAATTTGTTGAGCTCTCATGATTGCATCTTCTTCAGAAAACACTCTCGACGTTGCGACGTTTTAAGGAACCACTCAAGCAGGAATGCTGGTGGGACTGGCATCTTAATCAAACTCTTCCGACATCTCCACTCTTGGATGTCATCAAAGATATGGTCCGCTTTTATCTGTTCCAAATTGGCCAACAATTATGTGCCAACGTCATATCTCACAGGTAATTGGAAATGGTTTATGAAAGCCATTGCCAATTTGTCGAAGGAAGAGTATCTTGAGCGGTCAAGCTCAATGTACCATTTCGCAACACTCCCAATGAGAGTACGTTGAAACAATCGCAACTGTACGGAGTCGTCTTTCAATGAATAGATGAGCACCAAAGGTGAAAAGTAGTCACATGATCTCTTAGATCTTCGTTAGGCTTGGATTTGAACTTTGGTATGTCTGAAGGCAACTTCGTCGGCATAGAGGGCCAATGTGGATCGTGACAGATAGGGTCGTTCAACAACCTTGTTAAGTCTGGAAAATGCAAGGTTGCCAAGAAAGGTAGTTTGGGTTGTTGGTGATACCCATGGAAAAAGGGGCTTGAAGTTTGACTGGCACCAGTTTTCCAGGAAAAGTTGGGTTGCTGGCCTGGGTTCTGGTAAAAACCATGGCCATGACCAGCGTACGAGTTTTGAGTTTTAGGAGACATCTTTAGTTAATTCCCGAAATAGGACATAGAGGGTTGGGCGTGCATTACATTCAGAGGACTTTGGGAAGGGTTACCCCATGCCGATCACATGGGCATAGGTATTGCACCTTGCTCGTGATTCCATTGGTTGTGAAAAGAGTTGACCCCGATCGACATTCCTGACGAGGGAAGTGATCCCTACCAAGAATTCCAAGGTCCTGATGCGGAAGAAGTTCCTGGGTGTGTCCCCTGTGCAGGAATAGTACCTTGCATAGGATTAGGTTGTCCATAACTGGGGTTGCCCCCAGTCAGAAAAGAAGCTGACGAGAAAGCATTGTTACCAAACGCCTCGAACAAAGAAAACAGTGTCAAACCTATCGGCATATTATGAGAAGGTGGTCCTTGAATCCCTGCTCCAAATGAACTATGATGTGCATTCGGCCAGGCGGATTGTTGGTGGGCACCGCTGAGCGAAGGGGACAAAGGAGGTATATGACCTCCTCTGTAAGGGAAAGCATTAAAGGGAGTGTAAGTGCCCACCATGGGTCCTTGTAGAGGAGCGTTAGATCTCCCTGCCCCTAGACCTAAAGTCTGTAAAGTGGAGTAGGAGAGTACAGGGATTGTACCTGAGCTAGGCATCCTGTATGAGAACGGAGGGCCTGTCACATTCTGTGTGGAAGGAACAGTGGCCGCCGCCAAAGACTGGATTGGACCACTACTCGAGGTAGAGGCAGTCGAGACCATGGTGGCTCGGACCAACGATGGTGGGTTCGGAGGTGGAACACCCCCTGTGGTGATAGCCGTAGTGGGAATAGAAGAATTCCCAGAAGAAGTAGCAACAATTGTTTCCATTGTTGTGTGGGACACTGTCTGGCGCTCATAAGGATAAATCTGTACGATGATGGGCACCGAAATATCAGTGGTTGGAGTTTCGGATGGACCAAGAGCTTTCGCTCCAAAGTCTGAAATGGTTGGTTCCTCTAGATGTTGGTCGGGCATAGTTTCTCTATGATCCGGTCGCTTCAAAAGACCCTTGTTGGTCTAGATTTCGCCTTAGTGGTGGTGGGGGTGGCTCTAGTGTGACCGGTGGCAGACCAAGAAGCCTTCGTGACTGACAGATCTTGTGATCCTCCACTGTGTGAGAAGATTAAAGAAACACTAGGGCTTTTTATTCGTTCAAAAACAACACACACTAGAAAAAATCCCTATGAGATAAAACAAGCAATGACTAAACTATTTTGAAGAACAATTAGAACAACCAACACTAGAGAAACTTACCAGTGCAAGTGAAACTCGAACACGGAAGCACCCTCCGGGTATACTATGAAAAGTGTGGTCCGATGTCTATCCTAGGTACCACGGTCTACCCTCACAATCTCCTATGTAAGTCCATAAAATAATGGCAACTAGGTTTCCAGTGCGTGAACAGTCACCAGGTGGGTACAGTCGACAGTCGGGTGGACCGCAATGAATAGGGTATCAAGACCGAAACCTGTCAAGGGTATTGAAAGAAAGTGGTCCAAAAGACAACTGAGGACCTCGAATGGATTCTAGACCCACGAAGCTCTGTGGCAAATGCAATCGACGAAATCCCAAAACAAGCCCTCTATATGCATTCCCCACTACGCTTGGTCCGGCTTTGGAGTGGTTATCTCCGCCATCTTTCTGCACGTGACCTCGTGTTTAGCCCCTGTGTTAGAGGGGGGTCCTGGATAACTTTCACGATACTTGAATTTTAACACTCCCTATCACAAAATCTTATGTATGTTTTGCAGCCTTGAAGAGTTTCCTCTCCAACCTAAATCAAGGCTCTAGCCTAGACTAGTTAATGGACCCTACAAACATAAAGTCCAGTTGATTTTAATTAATCGTTAATTTTTATGGCTTGTCTTAAGTCAAAGGTTATGAAAGTGAAACTAGTGATGTTTTGAGAGACAAAAGAAAAAATAAATAGAAAACTGGAAACAAAATAACTTCTTCTTGACAAAATTCTCAATCAACTTTTCAAACAAAAACAATTCTTTCTAAGATCTTTGAACAACAGACTCAAAACAGGATTTCAGTCGACTACAAGCTACTTATTGTCCAAAGTAAACAACCCAGAACTTATGAAAACAAAACTTTTCCTGGTTATTTATGCAAACCAACAACTGCTTAACCAAATCAAGAAATAAAAGAGTTTTTATTTATTTAATGCTCGTAAAGAAAAAAGGAAAAATGACGACAAGTAAATACCAAGAAAAATTATGGCCTAAGAGCATATCACAAAGAGTTACTGACAATAACACACAAACTGATGAAAGTAGAATCTCACACTTGTCTAAAAACCCTGTGAAAGAATTGTTTTTTAAGGAAAACTTTTTAATGAAAAAGAAAGTTATTGATGTGATAAGACCTAAGTTGTCAACTGCTATGATAGAGACCAAGAACCCCAAGAGGTATAAATTTTGACAAGGAAAAGGATGACTGCCTCTCCTTGAACAAAACATTTCTCAACATGCACGCAACTGACAGTTCAATAGCTAGCGTGTGCCCACAAGCTGTAATAGGTCAGGGCATGTGTACATGCATGCAGACCTTATACATAGTTAAGAAGATCAAGTGAACATACCTTATTTTCGGCATTTGGTATCGATCCTTCTTTACGCTTGGTCTTTCTTTGACTGCAACTCTCCTCCCAAGGCTGACCTACATTCACAAAAGACAAACAAAGAACTCCACATGCATTTTATCTACGGATTAATGGGATAGAGATTTAATCAACATGTACGCAATAAACAATGAAAACCTCATATGGTGGGACGAGAAAAGTATTTCTTTATTATTAACTTCACTAAAGCAACTTACAATGATGAAGTCGGCCACTGCTCCACGAATCTGGTCCTGGGCTCCTCTTTTACTGTGCACCAACTGCTAACACACTTGCTTCTCTTCTTCGTTGAAATCACAAAATGGTTGCAGAATCTTGGGCAAAGGGGAATACGAATTCGGGTAGAGTTTCTTTACTATGATTTTCCTCCCTTCAAATGGGACCCCTACCCCTTCTTTTATAGGCTAGAAGGAGCTAGGTATTTAGTCGAATGACTGGCCATGCATGGTCCAAAGGTTTAGTTAACTTACCCAAAACTATGTGTTCCGTCAACAACTTTCCATTTTTCATGCTTTTGTAGGTACACGTGGGTTGTAGTGGGTCAACTAGAGTGTACATGTGGGTTGTAGTGGAGCAGGGTGTGTGGGCCTTTAAAAAGGGTGTTTTTAAGAAGATTTGTTTAGTATTGGCTTGGAAAAGAAGGCATATGAGATGGCCTGCTGTCTGATAAGTATTTTTGGTGCAAATTAGGGTTATAACACTTGCCCCGTCCAACCACCCTGAAATATGAGTATAATGATGGAACCACTGTCACACTATCACTGTGAGATATACTACTGTAAACCTGTATCAATCAACCTGCACCAAACAACCTATAACAACCTGTAATCAACATGTACCATAAAAAAGTGCACCAACCATGCACCAACATGTATCTCAACCTGTACCATAAATAGGTGCATCAACCATGCACCAAACCTGTACAAATAACTTGTCACAATAACCTGTCCAAACATCCTATTAGAACAAGTTGTTTCATCAATCTTATCAACCAAATCAGATCTACTCACCAAGATCAATCACCAAGACAAATCTCAACCATATGCACAATATCACCAAGATGTGCATCAACCAAGCATAACACAACAACTCATAATA
>JASDQU010504257.1:56959-71596 GCA_032191745.1 Picea mariana | reverse complement strand
AGCACAAGCTATACGCCAACTTGGAAAAATGCTCCTTCAGCATGGACAGGGTCCATTATCTAGGCTACATCATTGATCAACATGGCGTACATGTGGATCCAACCAAGATCCAAGTCATCTGTGATTGGCCAGCCCCAACCACACTCATTGAGTTTCGAAGCTTCTTGGGCCTTGCCAATTTCTACCGCAGGTTTGTGTTGGGATTCTCCCATATTGAATGGGCCCTCGGCCAAATAACTAGGGGTGGTGGTAAGGTGAAATTTGCGTGGGGCCAGCCCCAACAACAAGCGTTCGACGATTTGAAGCAATGCTTGTGCTCAACCCCAGTACTTTCACTACCAGACCTGCAACAACCCTTTGAGATTGAGTCTGATGCTTCAAACTATGTTGTGGGTGTCATTCTCACGTAGCACGTCCACCTTGTGGCCTATTATAGTGCGACACTATCAGATGCTGTCTGTAAGTACCCTACTTACGACAAAGAAATGTACTTCATTGTGCAAGCCTGGCGCCAGTGGAGACATTACATTCTTGGGAGGGAGACAGTCATCCAAACTGATCATAAGCCACTGAAGTTCATGCAGACATGAGGAAAATTGTAGAATGACCGCCATCAAAATTGGTCCACATACTTGCAGCAATTCCACCTCAACATCAAGTATAAAATAGGAAGCACCAACTGCGTCGCTGATTGCCTCAACAGAACACCAGTCGCGACACTCACCACAATGCTAGAATCCTGCAACCATGAGACCTCTGGATGACCCCAACTCTATGAGACAGACCCGGACTTCGCCACCACCTACCAAATGTTGCGTGCAAAGGCAATTGTCGATAATTTCCATCTTCAGGATGGGTTGTTGTGTTAATTGGGCCATATATGTGTTCCATCAAGTGAGCGAGTGACACTGATCTGGGAAGCCCACTACAGCCGGGCGGCAGGACACTTTGGCATCGAAAAGATGGTGGCAATGCTACAAAAACATTTTTGCTAGCTGAAACTTCGACAGGAGGTCAACAAGTATATCAGGTCTTGCACTTCTTGCACTATTGCCAAACCAACCACTAAGAAACAGGGCCTGTACACCCCTCTTCTTACTCCTGACAGGCCATGGGAATCCATCTCAATGGACTACATGTCAGGCCTCTCATCCACCATGCGGGGAAATGACTGTGTTTTTGTGGTTGTTGATCGCTTTTCTAAGATGGCGATTTTGGTTGCTTGTAAGAAGAGCATCACAACATAAGCCATTGCCAAGATCTTCTTTGAACGGGTCTAGGTACATTTTGGATTCCCACAAACCATTGTCTCAGATCGGGATAGTCAATTTCTCAGCACATTCTGGTCGAGCCTATGGTCACTGCTGGACACCAAGCTCACCAAATCCATGGCCTTCCACCCCCAGACAGATGGACAAATCGAGGTCGTAAATCGAATGATCGTGCATATCTTGCACATGTATAATTCCAAGCACCCTCACACATGGGATGAGAGTCTTCCTTATGTCCAACATAGCTACAACCGAGCTTTGCATAGCTCAATCGGCCACAGCCCCTTTCAGGTGGGTTTGGGATTCCAACCATTGGGTCCCATAGATGTTGCACTTCCCCTTGCGGTCACCTCGACCGAATCCTCTCCTGCTCCAACTGAGGCTGACAAAGCCACCCGGTTCATTGAGAGGATCCAACACATCCGCCAACAGGTTCAGGATATCCTACAGAAGTCCAATGACAAGTACAAGCAGCGCCATGATCAACATTGGGTTCCACATAAGTTTCAGGTGGGCGACAAAGTTTGGTTGCACTTGTAGAAAGAACGCCTTACAAGACCCCATCGGAAGCTTCGCCCACTCCATTATGGGTCATACACCATCACCAAGGCTGTGGGGGATAATGATTTTGTGCTCAACATTCCTCCTTTCCTTGGCCTGCACCCAGTGTTCAACGTGGACCTCCTTTGACCTTATTTCCCACCATTATTGGACACCTCAGACGTAGCAGAACAACTGACACCAACAGAGCTCAACCCCAACTGCATACAATAGGAATCCAATGATCATATTGTGGACACACAGATCAAGGGCACTCGACAACAAAGGATCCAACTTTATCGAGTTGTCAAAGCAGGGCAACTCTTGCACCAAGGCAAGTGGCTCACCTGGGGC
This sequence comes from Picea mariana, assembly GCA_032191745.1. Classification (NCBI taxonomy): domain Eukaryota; kingdom Viridiplantae; phylum Streptophyta; class Pinopsida; order Pinales; family Pinaceae; genus Picea; species Picea mariana. The sequence continues at coordinate 69,431 of JASDQU010504257.1, read as the reverse complement.
CAAATTTAGCAGAAATTTCCTCATCTGATGGGGTAAATCAATGCAATGGAGACCATTTCTTCCTAAGGATGGAGGATTGATCCAAGTGGATATCAGTGGCCACCCACCTTTTCCAGCTGGCTCAAAACAACTTTCTCGCAATTTTGATAATTTATTATTTTTAGCAGTTTTTCGGGTCTGAAACTTTCAGAGTCGTTTTGAGGGCCTAAACAACGTTTTTAGGGGTATGTTGCAATCACAAAAGATTGAGCAACTGTTGTGGTCCTCAGATAGATCTTTCCAATGGGATATCATATGCCTAAAACAAAGATCGTATGCAAAAGTTACGACCCCGGGAAGTTGATGTACTAACTTACCCAAATGGGGCCCACATGAATTTTGGCGCTTCATCTCCTAGGGTTAGGTTTTTGGATGTTTAGGGTTTTTGAAACTCTTGTTTATTGTAAAAATGCCTTGAGAGCCTCATTTTAATCATCTTCTTGTGAATGAACACAGTCGTCACATCTCTTCTCAGAGATAAGCCGCCACCATTCCAGTAAGCTTGTTTTCCGCTGCATTTTACAGTTTCAGCTTATTTCCTTATTGAATAGAAAACCAGTTTTACTGTATCTCTGTTATTATGTGTTAAGCATATGGTAACAATCTGTAGTCATTTCATTCTGCTCATAAAATCTGGATCAAGGTTGCTACAAGGGGTCTCCTTAAAGGGTCATCGTACCATTCCCATCCATACTTACCACTTTCCACCCTTGTTCCCCTCCATTTCCTCATCTTTTGGGTTTTTTGGGCTCATTGACCCCAAGAAGGGCTTGTACCTCATTTCATGGGAAGAAGGGGATAAAGGCTTAGAGGGGTTGTAGTTGGAAAAAGATAAGAGCCATATATTATTCTCTAGATTCTTTCCCTAAGGTCCTGAGAGCAATGAAATTATTCTCCACTAAAAATTCAAGGACATGTAAAAAATAAAACACATAATTAAATAAATGTTCCACTTGTTGAGGGAATTCATTTTGCGATGTATTTTAATTTCCTAGCACATGAAACTCAATGTGTTCTTAGATTCAAGCGGCATTGTGGTGCTCCTTACTTTCCATTTCACATAGAACTCAATGCTTTGGACCATAATAAACTAATGGCAAATAAAGGGCTTGGAAAAATGTTGCATTACAAATGAGGATGTGACACACCCTCCATAAAGGCACCTGTAAATGAGACAATATGAGCCCTTGTATGTCAAGAAACCCCATGTCCAAAAGTCATACCCTCATCCACCTAATACTATTTTACATGACTTATAGAGGGTCTTCTTGGGAAACACTCTTTGAATTGGGGATCGATCTTCCCAATAGGGCACCATGACAACCCTTCCATACTTAAATTTGGCAAGTTGTATAAGGTCTTTGAGCATTTGTTTAATTTGAAAAGGGGGGATTTAATACACATGTATGGGTGGTTCTTTTATTAATATGGCTTACTTGGCATGATACGTGTGACTTGTGGACCCTTGGAGGGCGTACTTGTTTGTCTTTGCAGGACCTTTCCAGGTAAAAGATTTTCCATGGAGGGACTAGGTCACTTGGACCTTCATAGGGACCTTCATGCCATGAGGTGGAAAGGGGGGAGGGTGATGTTGGGCATCACCGCCCTCCCCCATATGGTTTGTTTTATGTATAAAACAAAACATAGGTCGACAGGGGGGGCGATGCCCAATAAAACAAAACATAGGGGGAGGGGAGAAATGCCCAACATCACTCTCCCCCCTTTCCCACTATTTTTTTTTTGTTTTCACGTTTTTTTTTATTATGCTTTTTTTTTTTAAATATTTCATGTAAAGTTTTTTTAAGTTTGTTTTTTAATTTTTAATTTTTTTTGTGTTTAGTTAATTTTGGCTTTTAAAAAAATATTTTTCAATTTTTGTTTGTTGTATTTTTCTTAAAGGTAATTTAAATGGTTGTTATCAATGTTTTGTGTTATGTTTTTTGTTTTTTTTTATTTGATTTTTAAACCGTTTTTTTTTAAATTGCGTTTTTTTTTAAATAAAAACGTTTTTTTTTTTCATTTTAAAAACTTATATTTTCATTTTAAAAACCGATATTTTCATTTTAAAAATGTGTATTTTGATTAAATAGAGCAACTTTTCATTTAAAAAAAAGGTTTTTCATTAAAAAACTGTTTTTATAGAAAAATATGTTTTTTTTCTAGAAACATATATATTTTTTCATTAAAAAAAAATTAAAATAGAAAGATGTGCTTTTTTGCTTTAAAGAAAAAAATACATGTGGGGTTTCCTTTTTTAATTTATTTGTTTTTAATAAAATAAAAATGATTAATAAATAAAATACCAGTTTTCAATTTATAAGCTAATTTGAAGCTCTTTGTTTGTGACTGTACCAGTGATCATGGTTACTGTTTCAATTAAATCTCAATTGTAACTCCAAAAATAAGAAGGGTGCTACCGATAGCATCACTTTTCTATTTGAGGGTCAATTTTCTGCAATGCAATTTTAATAGTATTGGTTGCCAAGACAATGATTTCAAGCAATTCACAATTTTAACCACCCTGCAAAAAGGGATGCTACCTATAGCACCATTTTTTGAAACGGGGGTTGATTTTGGTGTTTTTGACACAAAAATATGGGTTTTTACACCAGAGTTCTCATTTTGAGGTCGTAGTTCTCGTTAAGTTGGTAAATCTGTTTTGGAATATTTTTTATAAGAAAGAGTTTTTCATGTTATCTCTTGGATTAGGTAAGTAATTTATGCAATAGTACATTTTCTTCTTAATTTCAAGGTTAATTTTTCCAAACCCTTTGAGGAGTATAAGAACATACACCCTCCAACAAGATCTATCTTTGTTGTCATTGGAAAGGCTATTTTGCAAAGGTTGCTACAAGGAATAAAATGGCTTACACCCTTGTAGATTTGCCTTGCTAAGGTTTGTTTACTCTAGAGAGTAAAAGGGCTTACACCCCTAGAGAAGTAATAAACACTAGCTCATAAACAAGAGACCCCATAACCCAATAGATAAGGCACTAATCTTTTTTCGTTGGAGATTGAATATTATGCATTGGTAAACGTGATATCAAGGAGATTGAATTGTCTAAGTTTGAAATTTGATTTTACATGCTTTAAGCTACAATATGCCCTAAGGGTTTCTTTCTTAGCCAAGTGATCTATTTTTTGTAATAAAATTTATGCTAGAGCCAATAGGGCTGCATCAAACTCATCCTCTTTTCATTCTTTACTCAATTTTCTACCGCTGAAATTCACTTGTAAGCCTTGGTAATTTTTATACTAGTTATAAGCTATCTTTTGGGTGGTTTACTTGTTGATTTTAGTGGCTACAATTTGCTGTTGTAGAAAAAAATTTCTACAACCATAAGGCTGTTACAAATATTGTTGATAACACTTACTAACATCCCTCTAAATGCTATCAAGGTCTTGCTCTAATCATTGGAAATTTATCTACTCGTAGCTAGATTTATTTCCAACATCTTGCACTTGATTTTGATGGTATAATTTGTAGCTCTTATACACTTTTTACTGCTGAAATATATATTTCCATACTATTGCAATTTCGGAAAACAAGGTTACTTGTTGAATCCCGACTGAGTTTGAGGCTTGTATCTTCATAAATTGTCTTGTTCTGGGCATTTTTGACATTGTTTTGCATGTACACTACCTTGGCAACCAATTACCATCTCACGAGACTCATCCTTAAATCTTATCTCCACCCTTGACATTGAACTATAGGGGCATTCTCCAACTCTTTCCACTTTCCATCTCAATCCCTCCAGGGTCACCCATAAAGCCTCTCTTATGTTGGATTTATCCTTCACTAAAATGAGGGGGAAGTCTATTAAGGTGACAATGATAGTTGTTCCCAGTTATGTCACACATCTGTGGATTGGGTTGGGATTTGCCCAAAATACATATTGTGCGATAACATTTTTGGCACCTTTGTTGGAGGGGATTTTGAATCATTTCCGACCCATAACGACACTTGGGTAGTTATCTTGGGGGGGATCGTGCTTTCCTAGCGACTCCATTGAGGGTAGTTTCCTTTTTCAGTTTTGATGAACTTTATACAAAGTTTATCTGGTGACTCCATTAAGGGAAGATACCCTATCTATATTTGATGAGCCTTGAGCCCATTTGGTGACTCCAATGAGGTGTCATTTCAAACAATGAAATTATGGGACCATTGGATGAACCCCCTAAACTTACTATGTCTTGAGGACACTTTTACAGATGGAAGTGAAAAAATATGTTGATGATGTTGTTAAGCATATGATGAATCTTATAAAGGAATTATCCCAAGAACCTACTTAAGACAAACTTGATGAAGCACCTCTTACTGAAGAGAAAGTCCCTACAGATGAAGAGATGCTTGAAGAATAGGTTTGTGAAGAAAGTTACCAAGAAGACCCTGATGAAGTTTCTCATGTTGAAGACCCAGAGGAGACATTGGTGTCCATTGAGGAAGATGAAGTTGTCAATCCTTGCAAGGAAATAATCGGTTCCATTGATACATGTAAATTCATCGATTAACCCTCGAATACAGTTGATCAACACATTTATCATTTCATACATTATGGAAGGCATAGATGGGACATGGGTTGTTTCACTTTTGATTGAGATTCGATTTACAGCATCGAGGGTAGTTTTCAAATGAAGAGTGTTGAATTGTCTTTTTCAAAGAAATGGTCTTCATGCTTGAATGATCCAGGTATTTGCAAGCCTGATGATGATATGAATGTAGATGGGTCTCATCCATCTCAGCATGAATCGTCGTAGTATACTCATGATTTCCAGTCATACCTTGGGAGTTTTGATGCATATCCTTTTGAGCAATCAAATTTGTTCTATGATTTTCAACCACCTTTGTGCTCAAATTTTGATGGAGATAAGACCATGGTCAGCTCAAAAAAATCACAGATTCATGCTACATAGTAGAATTGTTTTTATCTTGGGGGTTGTTACATGGATTAAAAGATAAAGAAGAAACATATTTTGAGTGTAGAGAAAGATTCTTTCTATAAACCTAAGGTTGTCCCTTATCCCATATTTTCCCCTCTAGGAAATCATAGATTCCTCTTGGGATCTCTCATATCCTTTAAGCTTTCCAGGAGCAAAAATATTATAAGTAACAATGAATATGAACCATTATCTATATGCAGTAGTCCTATTTAGAGATGGATTGATCATGCTTGTGGCTACCCTTTCAAACATAATTCTCTCCCTCTCACTCACCTCCATGAGTTGCTTTCTACGATTTATCACATGCTTATCTATGTTCATGATTATTTTGTGCTTGAGTAATCCTTGTTGTATTACATGATTAACCACAAGGGGAGACACCTTGATGAGATGTTGAGTAGGTGGTTGCATTGGTTGTATGATTTCACTTGACATATTTAAGACTTGATTTCTGTGGGCCTTGGGCCCCAGGTAAGTAGGTAGGTCAATTTTCTTTCTTGCATTTGCATCTTGTGTGTTCATCCTAGTGTAGTTTCATTTGATTTCATATTTTGCTTTACATGTTGCTTTATTTTCATTTCTGCATAGTTGTTTGATACATGTGCTTGAATCATATTACATGTTATTTATAAGTTTTTGAAAAATGCAAAATTTTAGTTTTAATGGATAGTTGGAATTTTGAATTTTGATTATATGAATAAAGGGGTGAGTGTGCCACCCTTCAATAGCCCAATGTGTTTGTTTGAGTGTGTGTAGGCATAGGTCTTACTAGGATATGTTGAGGTTCTCATGTAGTCTATGATGAGCACATGTCCCCATGTAGGAGCCAGATGTTATCCCCCCATGCCCAGGGATAACTTAGGATATGGTGTATAGAGGTCTGTAGGTTGAATACATGGAATGCTGAGAGTTATATGAGCGGAAAGAGTCCCTCCCCTTACACACATCAACATTGATTGACAACAATAATCTCCACCATACCAACTTGTCCCATAGAGGAAAACAAATCTTGCTTCATGAGGTAACAATTATGGTCTCATGGTAATATTCATTTTAATAATTGAAGCATTTGACCATGTTGCAAAGTGTCCTTTTTTTATTATGAAAATGTTTTCTTGGCAATTATGCCTTTTGCCTCATTTCACCTCGGTGGTTGACATGTTTTCCTAATAAGTGGGCCATCCTTGGGAAAATGGGTTGCTACTAGGGGGTCTCCTTGGAGGTTCGGCATACCATTCCCATCCATACTTACCACTTTCCACGCTTGTTCCTCTCTGTTTCCTCATCTTTTGGGTTTTTTCAGGCTCATTGACCCCAAGAAGGGATTGTACCTCATTTCATGGGAAGAATGGGCTAATGGCCCAGCGGGGTTGTAGCTGGAAAAATATAAGAGTCATAGATTATTCTCTAGATGTTTTCCCTAAGGTCTTGAGAGAATTGAAACGCTTCTCCACAAAAAAATCAAGGACATGTAAAAAAGAAAACACATAATTAAATAAATGTCCCACATGTTCAAGGAATGCCTTTTGCGCTGTCTTTTACTTTCCTTGCACATGACACTCACCATGTTCTTAGATTCAAGTGGCATTGTGATGCTTCTTACTTTTTGGTTCACATAACACTCAATGCTTTGGAAAATAATCATTTAATGGTAAATAAAGGGGTTGGAAAAAGGTTCCATTGCAAATGAGGATGCAATAAACGCTCTACAAACGCACCCATAAATGAGACAATATGAGCCCTTTTATGTCAAGAAAACCCATACCCAAAAGCCATACCCCCATCCACCTCATACTCTTTTACATGACTTAGAGAGGGTTTTCTTGGGAAACACTCCTTGACTTGGGGATTGATCTACCTAATAAGGCACTATGACAACCCTCCCATACTTAAATCTGGAAAGTTGTATACGGTCTTTGAGCATTTGTTTAATTTGAAAAGGAGGGATTTAAAGCATATGTTTGGGAATATTCATGATAAAAAATGCTTTTTTCATGCTATCTCATGGATTAGGTAGGAAATTTCTGCAATATTATGTTTTCTTCTTAATTTCAAGGTTAATTTGTCTAATCCCTTGGAGGAGTATAAGGGAATACACCCTCGATTAAGATCTATCTTTGTTGTCATTGAAAAGGCTATTTTGCAAAGGTGTCTACAATGAGTAAAATGGCTTACACCCTTGTAGATTTACATTGCTTAGGTTTGTTTGCTCTAGGGAGTAAAAGGGCTTACACCCTTAGAGAAGTAATAAACCCTAGCTCATAAGCAAGAGACTCCATTAACCCAATATATAATGAACTAATCTTTTTGCATTGGAGATTGAATATTATACATTGTTAAGCGTGATATCAAGAAGATTGAATTATCTAAGTTGAAATTTGATTTTACATGCTTTAAGCTACAAGATGCCCTAAGGGCGTCTTGATTAGCCAAATGATCTAATTGTTGTAATAAACTTTATGCTACAACAAATAAGGCTGCAACAAACACATCCTCTTTTCATTCTTTACTCAATTTTCTACTGCTGAAATTCACTTGTAAGCCTTGGTAATTGTTCTACTAGTTATAAGCTATCTTTTGAGTGGTTTACTTGTTGATTTTAGTGTCTAGAATTTGCTGCTATATAAAAAATTTGTTACAACCATAATTCTGTTAAAAATATTGTTGATAACACTTACTAACAACCCTCTAAATGCTTTAAAGGTCTTGCTCTAATCATTGGAAATTTATCTACTTGTAGCTAGCTTTATTTCCAACATCTTGCACTTGATTTTGATGGTATAATTTGCATCTCTTATACTCTTTTTACTGCTGATATATATTTCCATATTGCTGCAATTTGGGACAACAAGGTTACTTTCTGAAGCCCCATTGAGTTTGAGGCTTGTATCTCCATAAATTGTCTTGTTCTGGGCAGATTTGAAATTGTTTTACATGCACACTACCTTGGAAACCAATTGCCATCTCACGAGACTCATCCTTAAGACTCATCTCCACCCTCAAACTTGATCAATAGGGGCAGTCTCCGCCTCTTTCCACTTTCCATCTCAATCCCACTAGGGTCACCCGGGAATCCTCCCTTGTGTTGGATTTATCCTTCTTTAAAATGAAGGGAGCATCTATTATTGTGACAATGATAGTTCTTCCCAGATTTTTTGATAACAAGTCCTAGATGTGTTACTCATCCTCTTTTCATTCTTTACTCAATTTTATACTGCTGAAATTCACTTGTAAGCCTTGGTAATTGTTCTACTGGTTATAAGTTATCTTTTGGGTGGTTTACTTGTTGATTTTAGTGGCTAGAATTATCTTCTATAGAAAAAGTTTGTTACAACCATCAGGCTGTTAAAAATATTTTTGATAACACTTACTAACAACCCTCTAAATGCTTTCAAGGTCTTGCTATAATCATTGGAAATTTATCTAGTTGTAGCTAGCTTTATTTCCAACATCTTGCACTGGATTTTGATGGTATAATTTGCATCTCTTATACTCTTTTTACTACTGATATATATTTCCATACTATTGCAATTTGGGACAACAAGGTTACTTGTTGAATCCCCATTGAGTTTGAGGCTTGTATCTTCATAAATTGTCTTGTTTTGGGAAGGTTTGACATTGTTTTGTAGGTACACTACCTTGGAAACCAATTACCATCTCACGAGAGTCATCCTTAAGCCTCATATCCACCCTTGAAATTGATCTATAGGGGGATTATCCATCTCTTTCCACTTTCCATCTCAATCCCACTAGGATCACCCGAGAATCCTCCCTTGTGTTGGATTTATCCTTCTCTAAAATGAGGGGGATATCTATTAATGTGATAGTGATAGTTGTTCCCAGTTGTGCTACACATCCTTGGATTGGGTTGGGATTTTCTAAAATTATAGGTTGTGCAATAACAGGTCCTGAGAGCAATGAAACACTTCTCCATAAAAAAATGAGGGACCTGTTAAAAAAAAGAAAACACATAATTAATAAATGTCCTGCTTTTGGGGGAAATGCATTTTGCAGTGTCTTTTACTTTCCATTGCATATGGCACTTTGTGTGTTTCTAACTTCCAAGTGGCATTGTGGTACTCTTTACCTTCCATTGCACATAGTACTCAATGTTCAGACCCTAATAAATGAATGACAATAAAGGGCCTGGAAAAAGGTTGCATTATAAATGAAGGTGCAACACACCCTCCACAAAGGAACCCATAAATGAGACAATATGAATACTTTATATGTCAATAACCCCATTTCCGAGAGTATTTACCCCCCACCCACCTCATACTCATTGTGTGACCTAGAAATGGGTCTTCTTGGGAAACATACCTTGACTTGGGATTGACCTACCTAATAGGGTACCATGACACCCCTCCCATACCTAAATTTGGCAAAGTTTATAAGATCTTTGAGCATATGTCTTACTTGAAAAGAGGGGATTTAATGCACTTGTTTGAGTGGTTCTTTGATCAAATGTGGCTTACTTGGCATAATTCATGTGACTTGTGGACTCTTGGAGGGTGTACTTGTTTGTCTTTGTAGGACCTTGCTCGGTGGAAGATTTTCATGGAAGGCCTAGGTCAATTGGACCTTGAAGCCCACATGATGGATGATGCCCTAACTCATTGAGGGTTTGATAAGATGAACGTTTCCTTTCAAGGCACCTATACAACATGTGAGGATGACATAGTAGGCCCTTGCACTTGAACATTGGCCTTTAGAGGCCTAGGGCGTCACATTGTATCCCTTGAAACCACCTTCGATGTTGGGTTATGATGGGGTTTTGATGGTTCAAATATGATGTGGTGTGATTTGGAGGAAAGAAGACCCATGACATGCACTCTAGTAAAATGACGACATGAAACATGGTCTTTGGAGGCCAAACGATCTTCAACTAGAAGCTTGACGTCTCAATTTGAGGCCTTGTGTCACCCTTCTAGAGAATGCCATCACCCTTTACGAGTTTTAATTTAATGTTATTTTCATATCTGCAAAATGTAAAGGGAAATTAGGGGGTTGACCCTCTTTCATTTTGTCTATGACAAATTGAAGTGGACAAATTGGTTTTATCTGACCTCGTATAAATAGAGGTAATCTCAATTTCATTTTGGACATAACTCACTTGAGAATTACAGAAACTCTTGGCTGAAATTTTCACCCTACTTGGGAAATTTGCTCTATCTTGTCTCTTGTGCAATTGGATGCTTTACTTATCTATTGGGGGAAGGAAGGCTAACAACTTCTCTTGCATACTTGTTCTTGGCAATTGTGTTGGAATATCTTGACAAGTAAGGGTTTTTCAAGCTATCTCTTGGATTAGGTAAGGAAGTTCTACAATTGTATGTGTTTCTTCTTGATTTCAAGGTTACCTTGTCAAACCCTTGGAGGAGTATCAGGGCATAGACCCTCCATCAAAGACCTCTCTTTTATTCTCATTGAAAAGGCTATTTAAAGGTTGCTATAAGGAGTAAAAAGGCTTACACCCTTGTAGATTTACCTTGCTAAGGTTTGTTTTCTCTAGGGAGTAAAAGGGCTTACACCCCTAGAGGATTAATAAACCCTAGCTCATAAACAAGAAACTCCATAACCCAATAGATAAGGCACTAATCTTTTTGCATTGGATATTGAATATTGATGCATAGGTAAACATGATTTCAAGGAGATTGAATTGTTCAAGTTTGGAACTTAATTCTACATGATTTAAACTATCTTATGCCCTAGGGGAATCTTGTTTTTCCAAGTGTTCTAGCTGCTGTAATAAACATTTAGCTACAGCCAATAGGGCTGCAGAAAAATCACTCTCTTTTACTCACTTTTCGAGCACTAAAATTTACTTGCAAGCTGCCATAATTGATCTACTAGTTAAATGTTATTGTTTGGGTGGATTGTTTGTTGATTTTATTGGCTATAATTTTTTGTTGTAGCAAAAATTTTCTACAGCCAATAGAATGTTACAAATCTCTATTGATAACACTTAATAACAACCCTTTATTGCTACCAAAGTCTTGTTTTAAATATTGGAAAATTGTCTACTCATTGCTAGCTTTGTTTTCCAACATCACACACTTGATTTTGATGGTATAATTTGCAGCTATCATAGTTTATTTACCGCTGATATATATTTCCATACTGCTGCAATTTTGGGACAACGAGGTTTCTTGCTAATTCCCCATTGATTTTGAGGCTTTAATAATCCTATATTGTCTTGTTTCATGCATGTCTAACATTGTTTTGTAGGTACACAACCTTGGAAACTATTTACCAGCTCATAAGACTTTTCCTCAAGCCTCTTTCCATCCTTGAACTTGACCTATAGGGGCACTCTTCAAGCTCTTTGCTTATCCCAATGAAATCCCCCTAGGGTCACCTGGGAATCCTCCGTTGTGTTGGACTTGTCCTTCATTAAAACGAGTGGGACATTTATTGAGGTGACAATGATAGGTGTTCCCAGTTGTGTCTCACATTTGTGGTCTGGGTTGGGATTTTCCCAAACTACAACTTGTGCGACAAAATTTTTGGTTCCAGTGTCAGGGAGGACTTTGAATCCTTTCCGACCCATAACGACATTTGTCAATTTGTTCCAAATCCTTTCCCTTATATTTCCTGGAGATTCCATTGAAGAAAGTTCCCTTTCCCTTTTTTTCGATAAATATTTTTGTAAAGGTTTAACTTGCGACTCCATATGGTTCGTACCAGAAAAATAAATACCCAAGCCCCCCACCCATATCGACCCCTGGTGTGGAAAAGATGGATAAATTTTCTTGGGTAGGAGTATTGTATAAACCCTTAGACATGACAAAGATTCCTAGATCACCCCATAAAATTCGATGGGGTGCATTCGAGTTTAGGATCAAGTGTTGGAATAGTTTTGATATCACCTGATAAAGAAGCTACCTTTTTCTCATACATGATTGAATTTGATTGCATCAAAAATATTTCCAAGTAAGAGGCTCTCATCTTAGGGTTAAATCTTACCATTGATATGAATATCAAATTCTTGCATGTAAGGGGAGATTCAGATTTAATTGTTTCTCAAGTTAAGAAATATTTCGTTGCCAAGAATCCTAGATTGAAGCAATATAGAGATGTTGTCTGGGATACCATAAAGAAATTTGATCATTTATCAATTAAAGCTATTCCTAGAGGAAGGAATTACATGGAAGATGTCATGGTCATATCCACTTCCAGTTTACAACTTTGCAAAGAGATTTCATCTTACAAAGTGGAGGTAAACTTTAGACCTTCATTCCCTGACAATTTGGAGCACTTGCAATTTTTTGATGACGAGAGTTAGGTTCTATGCTTTCTCCAGAAAGAGGGCGAGTTTTTCATAAACTCAAATGAAATTACTAGATGAAGAAACATATATTAAATTTATAGACTTGCATGATGATTCTTTGTTGAAAGGGATGGCTCCTCTAGAGAAAATGTTTGATCGAAATGACATGTACAAAGGAAAATCAATGAATGACCAAGATGATGAGGTCATGGAGTTTAATAT
>JASDQU010504257.1:38689-56939 GCA_032191745.1 Picea mariana | reverse complement strand
TTTAAAGGTTGCTATAAGGAGTAAAAAGGCTTACACCCTTGTAGATTTACCTTGCTAAGGTTTGTTTTCTCTAGGGAGTAAAAGGGCTTACACCCCTAGAGGATTAATAAACCCTAGCTCATAAACAAGAAACTCCATAACCCAATAGATAAGGCACTAATCTTTTTGCATTGGATATTGAATATTGATGCATAGGTAAACATGATTTCAAGGAGATTGAATTGTTCAAGTTTGGAACTTAATTCTACATGATTTAAACTATCTTATGCCCTAGGGGAATCTTGTTTTTCCAAGTGTTCTAGCTGCTGTAATAAACATTTAGCTACAGCCAATAGGGCTGCAGAAAAATCACTCTCTTTTACTCACTTTTCGAGCACTAAAATTTACTTGCAAGCTGCCATAATTGATCTACTAGTTAAATGTTATTGTTTGGGTGGATTGTTTGTTGATTTTATTGGCTATAATTTTTTGTTGTAGCAAAAATTTTCTACAGCCAATAGAATGTTACAAATCTCTATTGATAACACTTAATAACAACCCTTTATTGCTACCAAAGTCTTGTTTTAAATATTGGAAAATTGTCTACTCATTGCTAGCTTTGTTTTCCAACATCACACACTTGATTTTGATGGTATAATTTGCAGCTATCATAGTTTATTTACCGCTGATATATATTTCCATACTGCTGCAATTTTGGGACAACGAGGTTTCTTGCTAATTCCCCATTGATTTTGAGGCTTTAATAATCCTATATTGTCTTGTTTCATGCATGTCTAACATTGTTTTGTAGGTACACAACCTTGGAAACTATTTACCAGCTCATAAGACTTTTCCTCAAGCCTCTTTCCATCCTTGAACTTGACCTATAGGGGCACTCTTCAAGCTCTTTGCTTATCCCAATGAAATCCCCCTAGGGTCACCTGGGAATCCTCCGTTGTGTTGGACTTGTCCTTCATTAAAACGAGTGGGACATTTATTGAGGTGACAATGATAGGTGTTCCCAGTTGTGTCTCACATTTGTGGTCTGGGTTGGGATTTTCCCAAACTACAACTTGTGCGACAAAATTTTTGGTTCCAGTGTCAGGGAGGACTTTGAATCCTTTCCGACCCATAACGACATTTGTCAATTTGTTCCAAATCCTTTCCCTTATATTTCCTGGAGATTCCATTGAAGAAAGTTCCCTTTCCCTTTTTTTCGATAAATATTTTTGTAAAGGTTTAACTTGCGACTCCATATGGTTCGTACCAGAAAAATAAATACCCAAGCCCCCCACCCATATCGACCCCTGGTGTGGAAAAGATGGATAAATTTTCTTGGGTAGGAGTATTGTATAAACCCTTAGACATGACAAAGATTCCTAGATCACCCCATAAAATTCGATGGGGTGCATTCGAGTTTAGGATCAAGTGTTGGAATAGTTTTGATATCACCTGATAAAGAAGCTACCTTTTTCTCATACATGATTGAATTTGATTGCATCAAAAATATTTCCAAGTAAGAGGCTCTCATCTTAGGGTTAAATCTTACCATTGATATGAATATCAAATTCTTGCATGTAAGGGGAGATTCAGATTTAATTGTTTCTCAAGTTAAGAAATATTTCGTTGCCAAGAATCCTAGATTGAAGCAATATAGAGATGTTGTCTGGGATACCATAAAGAAATTTGATCATTTATCAATTAAAGCTATTCCTAGAGGAAGGAATTACATGGAAGATGTCATGGTCATATCCACTTCCAGTTTACAACTTTGCAAAGAGATTTCATCTTACAAAGTGGAGGTAAACTTTAGACCTTCATTCCCTGACAATTTGGAGCACTTGCAATTTTTTGATGACGAGAGTTAGGTTCTATGCTTTCTCCAGAAAGAGGGCGAGTTTTTCATAAACTCAAATGAAATTACTAGATGAAGAAACATATATTAAATTTATAGACTTGCATGATGATTCTTTGTTGAAAGGGATGGCTCCTCTAGAGAAAATGTTTGATCGAAATGACATGTACAAAGGAAAATCAATGAATGACCAAGATGATGAGGTCATGGAGTTTAATATCGACACTAACACATCCCCCAAGATATTTAAGATTGGAAAAGGGATGACCCCTGCTGAAAGGAAGGAGTTGTTGGCTCTCATCAAAGAATTTAAGGATGTCTTCACTTGGTCATATGGAGACCTGAAAGCTTACTGAGAAGATGTCATACAACATTCCATACTTCTCAAAGAAGGTGAAAAACCATTCAGGAAGAAACTAAGGCAAATGAACCCAAAAATCACACCCAGGTTCAGAAAGAGTTGCAGAAGATGGTAGAAGCGGGGATAATTGAACCTATTAGGTATTCGCCTTGGATGTCAAATCTTGTAATTTTTTGGAAAAAGACCAGTGACATCAGATTGTGTGTTGATTTTAGAAACTTGAATCATGCATCACTTAAGGATAATTACCCATTACCAAAAATGGAACATCTATTGCAAAGGGTCATCGAAGCATAAATGATGTCCATGCTTGATGGTTTTTCAGGATACAACCAAGTGATAGTTAATAAATATGATAAACTTAAAAATTCTTTCGCAACTCCATGGGGAACCTATAAGTATTTGAGAATGACTTTCCGTTTGACCAATGTCGGATCCACCTTCTAGCATGCTATGGACTCCGCTTTCATGGATTTGAATGGAAAGATTATATAAATCTATCAAGATTATTTGATGACCATATCCAAGAAAAGAACTCAACACATTTAGCACTTACGGATAATTTTCGAGAGATGTAGGGAGTATGGTATTTCTCTCAACCCCAAGAAATCAATTTTTGGAGTGGATAAATGAAAAATGTTGGGGCATATCATTTCCAAGAAAAAAATCTCAGTTAACCCTTCTAGGATTGAGGCAATTGAGAAGATTCCAATTTCTAAAGACAAGAAGGCCTTGGAATCCTTCTTTGGCAAGATCAATTTCATAAGAAGGTTCATCCCAAATTTCACTGAAATTGTTAAACCACTCAACCATTTATTAAAGAAGGATGTTCCTTTTGAATGGAACAATGATGGTAAAAAATATTTTCAACATATTAAGGAAGTGATAAAAATTTCTCCTATCTTGGTAAGCCATGACTTTACTAAATACTTCATCATTTTCTCCTTCACCTCAAAAGATACCATTGCAAGAGTTCTTTTACAAAAAAATGATGAGGGAGGTGAACAACCAATTGCTTTAATGAGCAAGGTTCTAAGGGACTCAGAACTAAACTATACAGTTACTGAGAAATAAGCTTATTCCCTTGTCAAGTCCATGAAGCACTTTAGGAATTATGTTGGGTATAACAAGATTCGAGCTTCTGTTCCCTATCTAGCAGTGAAAGATGTTTTGTCCAAACAAGATTGTCTTAGTTCAAGAGGAAAATGGGTGTCATAGATATAGGAATATGACTTGGAAATAAAACCAACCAAGATAATTAAAGGATAGGGACTGGGAAAGATGTTGGACAGAATGAATGAAGAAGCTATTAAGATGGGAGAAACATAGAAGATTAACGTTTTCCTAAGTCAACTTGAGGAAGATGAATGGTATTCAGACATCATTTATTATTTGAAGAATCTCACATGCCCTGATCATTCCGTGGATCATAAGAGAATATATCCGAGACTCAAATCCATGAAGTATTGCTTGATTCAATATGTTCATTGATGGGGAAATCCCGATGGAGTGATTCTCAAATGTGTGAACAAAGAAGAAGCATATAGGTTGATTTCAAATCTCCACTCATGATACTGTGGGGGTCACTTTACTACTCACACCATGGCTCACAAAATTTTAAGGGAATGTTATTATTTTCCAACTATATTTTACGATACTCACTTGTATGTCAGATCTTGTTAGACATGTCAATTCTTCTCAGGAAAGAAACGATTACCTACCCTTACTTGAAGTTGGTAGTAGTTGAAGCATCTTTTCAGTAGTGAGGGTTGGATTTTATAAGGGAATTTAAAGATAACTCTAGTAATGGTTACCAATGCGTTTTAACTACTACTGATTATTTCACTCGATGGGTGAAAGCCATCCCAACAAATATGACGACATAAGAAGTGGTGATGAATTTCCTCGAAGAAATAATAATTACTAGGTTCAGTGTTCCTACCAAGATTACTAATGATAATGCCAAGGCTTTCAACTCAATGGTGTTAAATGAATTCTATTTCAAGTACAAGATCTTTTTGTCACATTCCTCAAATTATTACCCTCAAGGAAATGGGATAGCTGAGTCCAGTAACATGAACATCATGAACATCGTGAAAAACATCATTGGAGATAATGAAAGGAGTTGGGATAGAAAACTTAATTACTCACTTTGGGTAGACCACACGACAACCAAGACTTCCACTAGAAATACCCCTTTTGAATTAGTTTATGGGATGGAGGTGAGATTACCAGTAAATATCAAAATTCCATCTTTACAGATAGCTCAACATTTCGCTACTGATAAAGAAGCATTGCAAGGAAGGATTGATCAACTTATAGAATTGGATGAGTCAACAAGAATGGATTTTGAACAAATGGCGAGAAAACAATACAAAGTTAAAGAAAATTTTGATCGCAAAGCAAGACAAATGGATTTTAAAGAAGGATATTTCATCTTAATGTGGGATTAGAGAAGAGAGAAACCTAGGATGCATCATAAGTTTGACAGTTTGTGGCTGGGACCTTACCAAATCTGGGAAAGATTCCTTTTACTTAGCCACTCATGAGGGGATAAGGATGCCATTACCTGTGAATAGGTCTCTCCTCAAGCTCTATTTTCCTGATGTGACCTGATTTCCATGGGCTTAGGACTCCAGGTAAGTAGGTAAGTCATCTTTCTTTTTTTTATTTGCATTTGTGTGTTCATGGTAGTTTAGTTGCATTTGTTTAGATTTGAATACTCATATCTTATTTACTTATTACTTTATTGCATTGTTGTGTAACTTATGTGATACATTTGATTGAATCATGTTAAATGTTATAAATTTTTGAAAAAGCCGCAAAATTTTATTTTTAAGGAATAGTTGTCGATTTTGAAATTTTGGACTTCTTATATAAATAAAGGGTGAGCAAGCCACCCCTCGACGATCTAATATTTTTCTTGAGTTTGTGTAGGAACATGTATTACTTGGAGATCATGAGGTTATCATGTACTCTACGGTGAGCACATGTCCCTAACTAGGAGCCGAATGTTAACCCCCCCATGCCTAGGGGCCACTAAGAAGATGATGTTTTGAGGCTCATAGGTTGCAAACATGGAGTGTCGAGAGCCAGCTGACTGATGGAGCACACATTTTGGAAACAAAACCCCTCCTCTCCACTACACACCACCATTCTTCTTCAGCAGCACAACAACATCCACCACACCAGCTTGCCTCCCAGAGGGAAACAAGTCTTGCTTCATGACATAACAAGTTGATCTCATGGTAAGTGTCACTTTAATAATTGAATCATTTGAACTGTTGCATAGGGTCTTCTCTTGATTGTGAAATTTTTGCTTGGAATTTATGCCTTTTTTCTTATTTCACCTTGGTGGTTGACATGGTTTCCCAGTAAGTGGGTCACCCTCGAGAAGAGGGTTGCTACTGGGGATCTCCTAGAAAGGTCCTCACACCATTCTCGTTCATACTTACCACTTTCCATACTTATTCCCCTGTGTTTCCTCATCTTATGGGTTTTTAGGGTTCACTAACCCTAAGAAGGGATTGTACCACAATTCATGGGAAGAAGGGGCTAAATGCCTAGAGGTGTTGTAGCTAGAAAAAGTTAAAAGCCATAAATGATCCTTCTAGATGCTCGTCCTAAGGTCTTGAGAGAAATGAAACACTTCTCCATAAAAAATGAAGGACATGTAAAAAAAAATAAAACACATAATTAATAAATGTACGAATTGTTGGGGAAATTCATTTTGTGATGTATTTTGCTTTCCATTGCATATGGAACTATGTGTGTTTCTAACTTCAAGTGGCATTGTGGTACTCTTTGCTCTCCATTGCACATAGTACTCAATGTTCAGACCTTAATAAATGAATGTCAATAAAGGGCTTGGAAAAAGGTTGCATTGCAAATGAAGGTGCAACTCCACAAAGGCACACATAGATGAGACAATATGAACTCTTGATATGTTAGGAACCCTATGCCTAAGAGTATTTAACCCCCGACTACCTCATAATTATTGCATGACCTAGAAAGAGGTCTTCTTGGGAAACATTCCTTGACTTAGGGATTGAACTACCCAATAGGATACCATGATACCCATCCCATACCTAAATTTGGAAAAGTTTATAAGGTCTTTGAGCACGTGTCTAACTTGAAAAGAGGGGATTTAATACAATTGTTTGAGTGGTTCTTTGATTAAATGTGGATTACTTGGCATGATTCATGTGACTCGTGGACCCTTGGAGGGTGTACTTGTTTGTCTTTCCAGGACCTTTCTAATTGGAATATTTTCATGGAAGGACTATGCCACTTGGACCTCCATAGGGGCTTGAATCCCACACGATGGATGATTCACCCCACTCATTGAGGGCTTGAGAAGATGAACGTTTCCTTTGGAGGCACATAGACAACATGTGAGGATGACATTGTAGTCACTTGCACTTGAATGTTGGCCTTTGGAGGCCTAGGGCATCACACCCTAGCCCTTAACATCACCTTGTATGTTGGGGTTATGATGGGGCTTTGATGGTTCAGAGATCACATGGTGTGATTTGGAGGAAAGAAGACCCATGACATGCACTCTAGCACATGACAACATGACACATGGACTTTGGAGGCCAACCGATCTTCACCTAGAGGCTTGACATCTCACTTTGAGGCTTTGCATCACCCTTCTAGGGCATGACATCACCCTTTAGGGGTTTTAATTTAATTTAATTTTCATATTTTCAAAATGTAAAGGGGAATTAGGGGGCCAACCCTATTTTTTGTTGTTGTTGACAAATTGGTTTTAGACGACCTCATATAAATAGAGGTAATCTCACTTTCATTTTGGACATAAATCACTTGAGAATTACATAAACTCTTGGCTGAAATTTTTGCCCTACTTGGGAAATTATCTTTATCTTGTCTCTTGTGCAATTGGATGCTTTACTTGTCTACTGGTGGAAGGAGGGCTAACTACTTCTCTTGCATGCTTGTTTTTGGCAATTGTGGTAGAATATCTTGATAAGTAAGGGTTTTTCATGCTATCTCTTGGATTAGGTAAGGAATTTTTGCAATTGTATGTGTTTCTTCTTGATTTCAGGGTTACTTTGTCAAACCCTTGGAGGAGTATAAAGGAATACACCCTCCATCAGAGACCTCTCTTTTATTGTCATTGAAAATGCTATTTAAAAGGTTGTTACAAGGAGTAAAAAGGCTTACACCCTTGTAGATTTACCTTGCTAAGGTTTGTTTACTCTATGGAGTAAAAGGGCTTACACCCCTAGAGGAGTAATAAACCCTAGCTCATAAACAAGAGACTCCATAACCCAATAGATAAGACATTAATCTTTTTTCATTGGAGATTGAATATTGTTGCATTGATAAACATGATTTCAAGGAGATTGAATTGTTCAAGTTTGTAATTTAATTCTACATGATTTAAGATATCTTATGCCCTAGGGATGTCTTTTTTATTTTCCAAGTGTTGTAGCTACTGTTATAAACATTTAGCTACAACCAATAGGGCTGCAACAAACTCTCTCTCTTTTACTCTTTTACTCACTTTTCTACCACTGAAATTTACTTGCAAGTTGTCATAATTGATCTACTAGTTAAATGTTATTGTTTGGGTGGATTGTTTGTTGATTTTAGTGGCTAGAATTTGTTGCTGTAGCAAGAGTTTTCTACAATAAATAGGCCATTACAAAACTCTGTTGATAACACTTAATAACAACCCTTTATTGTTATCAAAGTCTTGTTTTAATTATTGTAAAGTTGTCTACTCATTGCTAGCATTGTTTTCCAACATCACACACTTGATTTTGATGGTATAATTTGAAGTTGTCATAGTTTCTTTACCACTAATATATATTTTAATACTGCTGCAATTTTGGGACATCAAGTTTTTTTTTCGATTCCCCATTGTTTTTGAGGATTTAATCATCATATATTGTCTTGTTTCAAGCAGGTCTAACATTGTTTTGCAAGTACACAACCTTGGAAACTATTTACTATCTCATAAGAATTTTCCTCAAGCCTCTTTCCATCCTTGACCTTGACCTATAGGGGCACTCTTCAAGCTCTTTGATTATCCCATCACAATCCCCCTAGGGTCACCTAGGAAGCCTCCCTTGTGTTGGACTTGTCCTTCATTAAAACGAGGGGGACATCTATTGAGGTGACAATGATAGGTGTTCCCAGTTGTGTCTCACATTTGTGGTCTGGGTTGAGCTTTCCAAAAATACGAGTTGTGTGATAACATAAGGCATGGGAAATTTTTGTCTTGAGAATTATTTTGTAACTAAGATCTGCTATGTTTGAGGTTTCCCCCTCAAAGAGGCAAGTGAATTTCTTTCTATCAATAAAGGTATCATTTTTGGTGTTATTATTCTCTATATTTGTTGTGTTTGTTGTTATTCATCATAGTTATTTTGTTATGCTTTGCATAATACATCTGGTACCTTACAGGTGGTATCAGAGCACTTGCCTCTGCAAAAATTTTGGGACGAATTTTTTTCAAGGTAGAGACATGTATTTTCGGTGTCTTTAAAGCATAGAGATCAGTTGTTCGATGGGTGAAATTGTGGCTGGGGAAGACCACACGCAGGGAATACATACAGTTTCATGGGTTACTTGAAACAAACGTTTCACCTTGTTGGAAACCTATGTAACCCATGATGGCACCCCTTCGAGTAGTACCACATTAGACAACACCTGTACACGACCATCACTCCCACATACCTTCACATATATAGGGAGTCCCCTAGGTCTCCTAAAACCATCTTTAAATCAGCCTATCAATCACTTGATTGCTATAGTGGCACCAAGAGCAACACTCTGGAAGACTACTCTCTAGTACATGGGTAATCAAGTAGTATAGATAAGGGTATGGTCGATACTCCTTCGTTGGTGCCCTGAGATATTGGGCCGAGTACTACTATTCGATCATGCACATATATCAGAGATTTGTAGCATAGGGTAAATCCTTGTTTGTAGGAACCCTGAAAACCCTAACCCTTGAAAACGAAACAGAATAGAACAAAAAAAAAGAAGAAATTTTTTTGTGCAACCTTGCCTTTTGCATCAGAGTTGTGAGATTCCCACACAATTTTTCGTGTTAACAATTTGGGCATTTCATCACTACAATATTTTTTTTCGGACGAAGTATAACTCCACAAGATTAAAAAAAACTCCTACAGACACCCTTATTTGATACCCATCCCATTGGATTCCTCTCTTCGTCCTAATCACAGTGGTTCCTATCACTTATAAGCCTTTTTTTCTCATGGATCCACCCACCTTTCTCGACACCCTTATTTTCCACTTATTCCATTTGATTCCTCTCTTCACCCTAATCATTGTGGTACCCCTCATCTTTGACCTTGTTTCTGTGCGGACCTCTCTACCCACTTTTTTCTTATTCACAAATGGCTCTCACCCGCAACCAAAAAAAATGCTACCTTGATCATCTACAACAAACAGAACAAGAGTGACATCTAGAACATCAATTCCAATATTGCTTCCCTCAATTCCAAAATGGAGAACCTCAATGGAAACTTTGACCCCCTCGAAGCCCAAATCAACAAATGGATGAGCCAGTCCCCAAACCCTACCTCCTCTAAACAACCTTGCTACCATGAAGGCGACGACTCTTCCCATTCCCAGGATTTTCACCTTCATTGTGACCTGTGTCTTCCCAGAGTTGAGGTGAACAAATTTGATGGCTCGGATCCCATGGGCTATGTACTCAAATGGAACATTATTTCTCCTTGCATGACATTACTGATGATTTGGCCAAAATTTGTTACAATGTCCTTTATCTAGATCCTGAATGTTGGCAATGGTGTAAAAATTCACGCAAAGAGTATGTTGCTTGGAAACAATTTGTTGCATATATTTATGAATGCTTTGACACCAATACACACACCATTTGGGCCATTTGAATAAACAGAAACAATCGGGCATGGTGGAAGACTATATAACCACCTTTTAGCACTTGGATTTTAGAATGGATGACATATTTGACACCTTTTTCAGGGAATTCTTTATCAGTGGCCTAAATGATGACATCCGAGACCAAGTCCTAATGGCTCACCCATAGAATTGGTTGGAACCTACTCAACATGCCAAGGAAGCACAATAGGTAGTATCTTCCCAAACCTGGAAACCCTCCTTTATTCCTTGCCCTTAACCCACCAATCCTATTTCACCTACCACTCCTCTCAAGATACAAAAATTAAGTAAGGAAACAATGATTGAACGCCAACTTAGTCTTTGCTATAATTGTGATGACAAATATTTTCCGGGGCACAAGTGTAAGGAGACAAATATTTTTATGGAAATTTCAAAGGATGTTTCTAACAAGGATACCAATGTCCCCCCCTGTTTAAGAGATACCCCAAGCAAATGATCCTACCCCACCCTATGATCCATCAGAATTTGAATTGATGATTTCGCTGAACGCCCTCACTAGTTTCTTTGCTCCCCAAATCCTCAAGTTAATTGGATACATTATGCATAGGAAAGTCATCATCCTAGTTGACAGTGGAAGCACCCATAATTTTATTCATCGCCGCATTGCCCAAGAAATCAATTGTTATATCCGTGTAGTCAACAATTTTCAAATCATGATTGGAAATGGTGGTCGCATGAAATGAGGGGGGCGTTTTGAAAATGTGCACTTACAAATTGGTTAGTACCACCTGAAATCTCAGATGTTTTCTATTGACATGGGAAGTTGTGACATTGTGCTAGGTGTCGAATGGTTACGCAGATTAGGCCCCATCACCATGGATTTTAAGGACTTAACCATCCAATTCCAATAGGAGGGACACCTTTATAAGTTCCAAGGCATCACTTCAGGCTTCCCGAAGATCATTAGTTCCCACATAATGGAAACAATACCTAAAAAAGTTAATTCCAACATTATTACCCAAATCCATACCATTCAAGCCATTGAGATCCCCTCACCTACTGTGCATCCCAACCTCCAATCTCTTATCTCTTGACACCAATCCATTTTTAACAATCCGTAAGGACTCCCCCCTTCCCGAGGCACCCATGATAATTTCATTCCCTTGGTCCCTAGCAATCTTCCTCCTAATGTTGGCCCTTATCGTCATCCCTTTGCCTAGAAAAATGAAATTGAGATTTTTTTTTAGGAATTGATAGAGGCAGGTGTTATTCGTCCTTGTACCATCCCTTATTCTTCTCATATAGTCATGGTACTAAATAAATAAGGAAACTAGTGCATGTGTCTTGATTTTCACGCCCTCAACAAAATTACAAGCAAAGACAAATTCTTCGTTCCTGTCATTGATGGCCTTTTAGATGAATTGAGTGGGGTTCAGTAATTTACCAAACTTGATCTATGTTCTGGCTACCACCAGATACATATGAAAGAGGAATATATCCCTAAAACTTCCTTTCGCACTCATGAGGGTCACTATGAGTTCTTGGTCATGCCCTTTGGCCTATGTAATGCACCTTCCACTTTTCAAAGTCTCATGAATCATGTCTTCCATCCTTTCCTCCATCATTTTTTCTTAGTTTTCTTTGATGATATTCTCATATAGTAAAACTTGGAAAACCCATCTCATCCATGTGGATCAAGTTCTACATCTATTGTCTAAGCACAAACTTTTTCGCAAACAATCTAAATGTGATTTTGGAGTCTCTGAAGTTGAGTACCTGGGTCATATTGTCAGAAAGGATGGTGTATGTATGGATCCTAATAAAATTGAATCTATGAAGGATTGGAATCTTCCTAAAACTCTTAAAAGCTTGCATGGTTTCCTTGGTTTAACGAGATACTATCACAAGTTTGTTTAGAATTATGGTAAAATTGCAGCTTCTCTCACTTCTATCCTAAAAAACAATACTTTTAGATGCACTCTTGCAGTTGATCAATCCTTCCATGCATTGAAAGAGGCTATGTGCATACTTTTAGAAATGTCTTGTCATTTCTAGACTTCACCAAGAGTTTTTTCCTGGAATGTGACGCTTCAGGGAAAGGAATTGGATCAATCCTCATGCAAGATGATCGAGCTTTGGCTTTTACTAGAAAACAACTTTCGAAGCAAAATTTGGAAAAATCAACCTATGAAAAGGAAATTTTGGTTATTCTACATGCAATGGATCTCCGACGTCCTTATCTATTGGGGAAATGCTTCCAAATTAAAACTGATCATTGTAGCCTCAAGTATTTTCTAGAACAAATAATTTCATCCCTGAAGCAACAAAAATTGGTGACCAAGGTATTTGGATATGATTATGACATCATTTACAAGAAGGGAAAAGAAAATGTGGTTGTTGATGCTCTTTCAAGGAAATATGAAGAAGAAGGGTCCCTCTTTTCCCTGTCTTTCATTGCAGCAGATTGGCTTCAAGCTACTCACTAGGAGTGGTTTCAAGACCCCAAACTTTCTTGTCTGATCCAACAATTGCAATAATATTCTCAAGCTTCTCTAGGATACTCTTGGAACAATGAAGAACTTCACTATAAATGTCTCCTACATTTAAGCAAGCAATCGAACCTTAAATCCATTGTTCTCTCTAAACTTCATGTTTCACCCACAATTGGACATTCGGGATTTAACAAAACCTATGAATGGGTCAAATATTATTTTTTTATGGGAACGAATGAAACATGAAATCCACAACTTTATGTATGAATGTGATACATGTCAATGCAATAAGGGTGAAACAGTCAAAAACCCAGACACACTCCAACCACTCTCGATTCCACCTACTATTTGGATGAATATTTCTATGGACTTGATTTTTGGCTTACCCAAATTGGGAAATAAGTCAGTTATCATGGTTGTAGTATATTGTCTTTCCAAATATGCTCATTTATATGCTCTTCAACACATGTTCACCACATCTACAATGGATCACATTTGTATGGATAAAACTTCAAACTCCATGACATGCCTCACTTTATTTTCTCCGACAATGATCCAACTTTCACTAGCAATTTTTGGCAATAATTGTTCAGGCTCCAAGGAACCCAATTGCATCTGATACACACCACCTATCATCCTCGCACTGATGGAAAAATTGAAGCTATCAACAAGCATTTGAAAACATATTTGTTATTTTTTGTGTCCGACCAACAAACTCAGTGGAATCTTACCATGCTGCCACTTGCATTACTCCCTTTGAAGTGGTATACCGTCAAAATCCATTGTCTGTTCTCTCTGACCTACCAAGTGTATCCAAGGTTCAAGAGGTTGAAAACACTCTTACAGTCTGCGTGAACATTCTTCTTAACCTCAAAGAAAATTTGATCATGGCTCAGGATCACTTGAAACAACAAGCAAACCAGGGTCGTTCAGAATGTCAATTTGTTGAAGGGGACCATGTGTTTCTTCATCTACAACCTTATAAGAAAAATTCACTCAAAGATAAACATT
This sequence comes from Picea mariana, assembly GCA_032191745.1. NCBI lineage: Eukaryota > Viridiplantae > Streptophyta > Pinopsida > Pinales > Pinaceae > Picea > Picea mariana. The sequence goes on along the minus strand of JASDQU010504257.1, from coordinate 43,360 downwards.
GTCAGAAAATCACCCCCAATTTTTATGGTCCTTGTATAGTTCTCAAGCAAGTGGGTCTCGTGGCCTACCGGTCATCTCTCCCAGTCACTCTAAGCTCCATCCTATTTTTCATGTCTTTTTCTTAAAGAAAGTGAGTGGAACTAAGTGTCATACTCAAACTAGTCTTCTTGAGTTGGATGAAGAAGGATCCATTTGGTTGCAACCACAAGCAGTCTTGGACCATCGTGAGCGTCGTCTTTGTTAATGCACCATTAAGGAAGTTTTAGTTTATTGGAAGGATACACCACCATAAGATGCCACGTGGGAGCCGACTACCATTCTACAACAATTTCCCCATCTCAAGCCTTAAGGACAAGGTTGGTTTTCAAGGGGGAGGGTATGCTAGTGACCTAACCTTCCTAACCCCTCACGTAGGTAGAATAATATGTTTTCTATGTAATAAAGGTCGACATTAGTAAATAATTCCTATATAATAATGTGAACAAGTCTAATTTAAGGAGACTTAATAGAAGTTTTTGCTTCTAGAAAAATATTCCTCTAGAACGTTCTTTAAAAGATATAATTAGTATAAATATGAGTAAAAAGCATGGAAAAGTTTTGTCTTGTGAATGATTTTGTAACCGAGCTCTACTCTATTGGAGGTTTCCCCCTCAAAGAGGCAAGTGAACTTGTCTTTATATCAATAAAGGTATCATTTATGGTGTTATTATTCTCTATATTCTGTTGTTTTTGTTGGTATTCATCATAGTTATTATGTTCTGCTTTTCATAATACATCTAGTACCTTACAAAAAACCACCAAAAGTTCAAGTAGGGATGTCATAAAAATTCCAAGTCTTGGTTAAATCATTGGGGAATAAAGGAAGAAATCATTATATAGAATAACAATAATATTAAAAATATTGTTACATCTAAATTTAAGGAGAATTTGTAGTGCGGTAAAGAATTAGAAGATAAAAGGAAATTAAGATACTATAAAAAGGTGGTCAACCATAATATATAATATCAAAAATATCTCTTTGTTTTGACTATAGTAAAGAACAAAATCATCATTTCTAAAATAAGAAAAAACTCTCATGAGCTACATAGTGAAATTGTGCATCAAACAATTCCCAAAATGTTGTGAGAGGAAAGAATTCGTAATCTTTGTGACACTAAGAGGGTTGAAGATGAAAATCACTTTCTCTTAGAGTGCCTTGTGTATGCCCAAATTAGATCACGATTTCAAAAAATTGTCACAATAATGACCTTCCTAACCTTCTAAGTCATCAAAACCATGGTGATCTTGGAACACTTCTCTTAATGTTGTTTGGGCACATAAATAACATTTTAAAGAAATCCAAATAACCTCTTACCTTTCTTAAGGTATGATAGACCAATTATGGTCTTAGTGGATGTTAATCAACATCATCATCATCATTATTCTATATTTTTATCAACCACATATTGTCACAATTTTTTAAGAGGTCATAAATTCAAATTTGGTTGCTTTGAACTTAAGGTTTGACTTGGTTGCATTTTTGTCTAGTCATATGCTAGTAGCTAGTCAAGGTTGTGTGATTWYTTTAACAAAAGCAATAGGTCTTCCTCCAATTAGTCTTTATATCTTGAAGATTTGCTAAATATTTATATACATGGCAACTTCTTAGACCACTAATGGGTCTATCTTTTGGATTTTTTTGGCCATTTTATTCCTTGCATTATCCACCTTTTTTTCCTATGTTTAATCATGTTATTACCCATTTCACTACTTGGAGTCAAGATAAAGGGTTCGAGGTAATTTTAAATGAATTCTTTGGTTTCCATTTGATTTTTTCTAAATATTAGAAAAATGGTAGAATATTTGAATTTGTTTTGGTTTTAATGTTGGTTGAGAAGGTGCTACAAAATCATTGCCTGCCTACTATAGAGTTCATGAGTTGTTGCAAGCACAAGAAGTGGACAATGAACAAAGGCGGTGACAAGGTCAAATTTATGGTTCCATAGATCCATATGGCACATGCTCTTGGGGTTTTCTATGGAAGCCTCCAAGGATTGTTATAGAACATGTCATCATCTTCTTCTTGAACATAATTGTATAATTAGTTGCATTGTTGATTAGGCATAACTGTTTAGTTTTGTCTACCTATATCTTTGGAGGTTATTCAAGTACTTTGTTTGTATCTACATGATAATAAACAACCTTTTAAAAAATAATCGAGAATATTTGATTCTCAAGTATGTTTATTTAGGATTCTCGTTAGGATTGTTATCATTTTTTCTTAATTAAGAAGGATGATTTATTTATAAAAAACATATCGACTCTAAGACAAATCTAGCGAGAGATGATAGAGACATGTTTTCTAACATATTGAAGACTTGTTTTTCTATAATAAAAGGATCTTCAACTTATTCTTTTCCATATGTTTCCATGAGTAATAAGTAGGTTGTCTATGCTCATTTAATTCTTCTATAAGTTTAATACTAGAACCTCTATTTTGTGAGGTAGGGTCCACTCCATATAATAGAAGTGTTATTGTTGTTCATTTCCTTTGTGTGACTATTCATATGATTTAGGTGTGATTATGTGGTTATTTATTTTACATACAAAACTTAATATTGGTGAGATCATGTGTTTGGTTAATAGTGGCAATTAGGAGAGAGTTTTATTGCAGCGTGGTTTACTCTTAGACATAATTTTTATCTAATTCTGCAAGTATATAATTTTTGTGTAAATATGCAAGTGTGAGTTTCTATTTAATTATTTTTGTGCGAGTTTCCATTTTGCAAGTATGATTTGATTTAATTCTACAATTTGATTTCAGTAAAGTGTGAATGCAATTTCTTTTATTATACTAGCAATGCAATTTCCTTCTATAAAATCATTATATTAGACTAGCATTGCTATAGCAAGGATGCCAATCAAGTGTCCAATTAATTCCTAATCATGTTTAGTTGAAAAAAGTGCTTGGATCAACAATATATTCCCTTTAGAAGTTACAAAAATGAGGATTGAGTAGGAGTTTTTAAGAAAACTATCAAATAGATAGCACCAAACAATAAAATGTATAGAAAAACATTCACTCTAAAGCATACAACTTGAAAAACTACATACTGAAAAACTCTACATTGAAAATGAACTCAAAATGGTAAAATTATCGTTGTTTAAAAATTACCTTTTGAAATTGAGAGGCCAATGGAGGGGGTCTTACAAAACGTTGACATGGTATTTTTGAATGAGTAATCTAATGTGGTAGTTCTAATGTGGCAATGACATGGAAAAATGTTGACATAGTAGAGTGTTGATGAAATATCCAATTGAGATGGAAAGATTTGCATTCATGTGTTCATGTGTAAATAACTAGTTTATTGGTTCTCTATAATAGGGATGCACCAATCCATGTGGTAGGTGAAGAAAATCCATGAGGTACCATCTCCATTTAGGGGTTTGATGTGTTAGGTTTTGGGGACCGTGTGGCAGAAGGTGACACCCATGGGAGAGGTCTCAATATTTTCTCCTAGTGAGGTTCCCAAGGCGAGGGGAATAATTTTGGTAGTAGCTGCTTCATGGACCGCTGTCAAGGTGATGACAATAAGGGTATCAACGAAAAAGGGGGTGTTGATGAAATTTAATGGGATGATCCCCCAAGGAAACTACGATAGTGGTAATGAGATATCACTCAGAGATGAGGATGGGGCATTGGGAACGATGGTGATCAATGACACTAGTAGTGGGGGACAGATCCCTGAGCCAATGATAGGATGTCAAAGAGTGGCCCAATCTAAGTGAAGAAGGCCCACCAAAAAAAATGTTGATTGATGACATACAATGGAATGCTAACATGCCTAGTAATAGTAGGAATACCGAAATAGTTGGAAAATAGCATTGTAACCACAAAACACTACAAAAAAATAAATTTAAATGAACATAATATAAAATGAAATATTTAACCCCTTTAAAAATGGATGAACATAATTGATTAGAGGATGATGTTTATATCTGGAGTAAATAAAGCTATTTTTTATAAAGCAAAAGTTAACCTAGTTGTAATGATGTTTCGTGCACACAATAGAATGGTCAAATTTTCGATATCTTGAGTAAATAAAGCTCTTTTTTATGAAGAAAAAGTTAACCTAGCTGAAATGATGTTTTGGGCACAATAGAATGGTCAATTGTTTTTTATAAAATGCATGAATTTTAGTGAAATGGAACATCAAGATCAAATATTCAAGTATTGATAATGAGAGCTCTATAGGTCCAATTTTAGACTTGAAAGAAGGAATCTAAATCTCTTCAAATATTCAATACTATTACCATGCTCGATTGTGAAAACAAGTGATAGAACTTCAATATGCACTTTAAAAACCTTTGTTTTTGTCGCACACTTCCTTAATCTTAATAAAAACAAGGGTTAACCTCACTAGTACTCCAATACCATGTTAGAAATCAACAAGTGGGAAATCACATGATCGAGCATTGTAATGATTGTAGGGAGGATAATAAAGGGTACCTAGGGAGGTACCCAAGCAGAATAATTAATGTAATGTGGCCATAATTATGGAATAAGGTCCACTTGGTAGTTGGTGAGTAATAAATAGACCCACTAGGTAGTTAGAGGGAAGAATATAATAATGAGCAGTAGTTGGCATAGACCCCAAGGAATACTCATGATAATATATATATATATATATA
>JASDQU010504257.1:20417-38669 GCA_032191745.1 Picea mariana | reverse complement strand
TTTAAAGGTTGCTATAAGGAGTAAAAAGGCTTACACCCTTGTAGATTTACCTTGCTAAGGTTTGTTTTCTCTAGGGAGTAAAAGGGCTTACACCCCTAGAGGATTAATAAACCCTAGCTCATAAACAAGAAACTCCATAACCCAATAGATAAGGCACTAATCTTTTTGCATTGGATATTGAATATTGATGCATAGGTAAACATGATTTCAAGGAGATTGAATTGTTCAAGTTTGGAACTTAATTCTACATGATTTAAACTATCTTATGCCCTAGGGGAATCTTGTTTTTCCAAGTGTTCTAGCTGCTGTAATAAACATTTAGCTACAGCCAATAGGGCTGCAGAAAAATCACTCTCTTTTACTCACTTTTCGAGCACTAAAATTTACTTGCAAGCTGCCATAATTGATCTACTAGTTAAATGTTATTGTTTGGGTGGATTGTTTGTTGATTTTATTGGCTATAATTTTTTGTTGTAGCAAAAATTTTCTACAGCCAATAGAATGTTACAAATCTCTATTGATAACACTTAATAACAACCCTTTATTGCTACCAAAGTCTTGTTTTAAATATTGGAAAATTGTCTACTCATTGCTAGCTTTGTTTTCCAACATCACACACTTGATTTTGATGGTATAATTTGCAGCTATCATAGTTTATTTACCGCTGATATATATTTCCATACTGCTGCAATTTTGGGACAACGAGGTTTCTTGCTAATTCCCCATTGATTTTGAGGCTTTAATAATCCTATATTGTCTTGTTTCATGCATGTCTAACATTGTTTTGTAGGTACACAACCTTGGAAACTATTTACCAGCTCATAAGACTTTTCCTCAAGCCTCTTTCCATCCTTGAACTTGACCTATAGGGGCACTCTTCAAGCTCTTTGCTTATCCCAATGAAATCCCCCTAGGGTCACCTGGGAATCCTCCGTTGTGTTGGACTTGTCCTTCATTAAAACGAGTGGGACATTTATTGAGGTGACAATGATAGGTGTTCCCAGTTGTGTCTCACATTTGTGGTCTGGGTTGGGATTTTCCCAAACTACAACTTGTGCGACAAAATTTTTGGTTCCAGTGTCAGGGAGGACTTTGAATCCTTTCCGACCCATAACGACATTTGTCAATTTGTTCCAAATCCTTTCCCTTATATTTCCTGGAGATTCCATTGAAGAAAGTTCCCTTTCCCTTTTTTTCGATAAATATTTTTGTAAAGGTTTAACTTGCGACTCCATATGGTTCGTACCAGAAAAATAAATACCCAAGCCCCCCACCCATATCGACCCCTGGTGTGGAAAAGATGGATAAATTTTCTTGGGTAGGAGTATTGTATAAACCCTTAGACATGACAAAGATTCCTAGATCACCCCATAAAATTCGATGGGGTGCATTCGAGTTTAGGATCAAGTGTTGGAATAGTTTTGATATCACCTGATAAAGAAGCTACCTTTTTCTCATACATGATTGAATTTGATTGCATCAAAAATATTTCCAAGTAAGAGGCTCTCATCTTAGGGTTAAATCTTACCATTGATATGAATATCAAATTCTTGCATGTAAGGGGAGATTCAGATTTAATTGTTTCTCAAGTTAAGAAATATTTCGTTGCCAAGAATCCTAGATTGAAGCAATATAGAGATGTTGTCTGGGATACCATAAAGAAATTTGATCATTTATCAATTAAAGCTATTCCTAGAGGAAGGAATTACATGGAAGATGTCATGGTCATATCCACTTCCAGTTTACAACTTTGCAAAGAGATTTCATCTTACAAAGTGGAGGTAAACTTTAGACCTTCATTCCCTGACAATTTGGAGCACTTGCAATTTTTTGATGACGAGAGTTAGGTTCTATGCTTTCTCCAGAAAGAGGGCGAGTTTTTCATAAACTCAAATGAAATTACTAGATGAAGAAACATATATTAAATTTATAGACTTGCATGATGATTCTTTGTTGAAAGGGATGGCTCCTCTAGAGAAAATGTTTGATCGAAATGACATGTACAAAGGAAAATCAATGAATGACCAAGATGATGAGGTCATGGAGTTTAATATTGACACTAACACATCCCCCAAGATAGTCAAGATTGGAAAAGGGATGACCCCTGCTGAAAGGAAGGAGTTGCTGGCTCTCATCAAAGAATTTAACGATGTCTTCACTAGGTCATATGGATACCTGGAAGCTTACTAAGAAGATGTCATACAACATGCCATACTTCTCAAAGAAGGTGAAAAACCATTCAAGAAGAAAATAAGGCAAATGAACCCAAAAATCACACCCAGGTTCAGAAAGAGTTGCAGAAGATGGTAGAAGCGAGGATAATTGAACCTATTAGGTATTCGCCTTGGATGTCAAATCTTGTAATGGTTTGGAAAAAGACTAGTGACATCAGATTGTGTGTTGATTTTAGAAACTTGAATCAGACATCACTTAAGGATAATTACCCATTACCAAACATGGAACATCTATTGCAAAGGGTCATTGAAGCATAAATGATGTCCATGCTTGATGGTTTTTCAGGATACAACCAAGTGATAGTTAATAAATATGATCAACTTAAAAATTCTTTTGCAACTCCATGGGGAACCTATAAGTATTTGAGAATGCCTTTTGGTTTGACCAATGTCGCATCCACCTTCTAGCATGCTATGGACTCTGCTTTCATGGATTTGAATGGAAAGATTATATAAATATATCAAGATTATTTGATGACCATATCCAAGAAAAGAACTCAACACATTTAGCACTTCCGGATAATTTTCGAGAGATATAGGGAGTATGGTATTTCTCTCAACCCCAAGAAATCAATTTTTGGAGTGGATAAATGAAAAATGTTGGGGCATATCATTTCCAAGGAAAAAATCTCAGTTAACCCTTCTAGGATTGAGGCAATTGAGAAGATTCCAATGTCTAAAGACAAGAAGGCCTTGGAATCCTTCTTTGGCAAGATTAATTTCATAAGAAGGTTCATCCCAAATTTCACCGAAATTGTTAAACCACTCAACCATTTATTAAAGAAGGATGTTCCTTTTGAATGGAACAATGATGGTAAAAAATATTTTCAACATATTAAGGAAGCAATAACAATTTCTCCTGTCTTGGTAAGCCACGACTTTACTAAATACTTCATCATTTTCTCCTTCACCTCAAAAGATACCATTGCAAGAGTTCTTTTACAAAAAAATGATGAGGGAGGTGAACAACCAATTGCTTTCATGAGCAAGGTTCTAAGGGACTCAGAACTAAACTATACAGTTTCTGAGAAATAAGCTTATTCCCTTGTCAAGTCCATGAAGCACTTTAGGAATTATGTTGGGTATAACAAGATTTGATCTTTTGTTCCCTATCTAGCAATGAAAGATGTTTTGTCCCAACAAGATTGTCTTAGTTCAAGAGGAAAATGGGAGTCACAGATATAGGAATATGACTTGGAAATAAAACCAACCAAGATAATTAAAGGATAGGGATTGGGAAAGATGTTGGATGGAATGAATGAAGAAGCTATTGAGATGGGAGAAACATATCATATTAACGTTTACCTAAGTCAACTTGAGGAAGATGAATGGTATTCAGACATCATTTATTATTTGAAGAATCTCACATGCCCTGATCATTCCTTGGATCATAAGAGAAGATATCCGAGACTCAAATCCATGAAGTATTGCTTGATTCAATATGTTCTTTGATGGGGAAATCCCGATGGAGTGATTCTCAAATGTGTGAACAAAGAAGAAGCATATAGGTTGATTTCAGAGCTCCACTCATGATACTGTGGGGGTCACTTTACTACTCACACCATGGCTCACAAAATTTTAAGGGAATGTTATTATTTTCCAACTATATTTTACGATACTCACTTGTATGTCAGATCTTGTTAGACATTTCAATTCTTCTCAGGAAACAACGATTACCTACCCTTACTTGAAGTTGGTAGTAGTTGAAGCATCTTTTCAGTAGTGGGGGTTGGATTTTATAGGGGAATTTAAAGATAACTCCAGTAATGGTTACCAATGCGTTTTAACTACTACTGATTATTTCACTCGATGGGTGGAAGCCATCCCAACAAAGATGACGAAATAAGAAGTGGTGATGAATTTCCTCGAAAAAAGAATAATTACTAGGTTCAGTGTTCCTACCAAGATTACTACTGATAATGCCAAGGCTTTCAACTCAATGGTGTTAAATGAGTTCTATTTCAAGTATGAGATCTTTTTGTCACATTCCTCAAATTATTACCCTCAAGGAAATGGGATAGCTGAGTCCAGTAACAAGAACATCATGAACATCATGAAAAATATCGTTGGAGATAATGAAAGGAGTTGGGATAGAAAACTTAAATACTCACTTTGGGTAGACTGCACGACAACCAAGACTTCCACTAGAAATACCCCTTTTGAATTAGTTTATGGGATGGAGGTGAGATTACTAGTAAATATCCAAATTCCATCTTTACAGATAGCTCAACATTTCGCTACTAATAAAGAAGCATTGCAAGGAAGGATTGATCAACTTATAGAATTGGATGAGTCAAGAAGAATGGATTTTGAACAAATGGCGAGAAAAAAATACAAAGTTGAAGAAAATTTTGATCGCAAAGCAAGACAAATGGATTTTAAGGAAGGATATTTCATCTTAATGTGGGATTAGAGAAGAGAGAAACCTAGGATGCATCAGAAGTTTGACAGTTTGTGGTTGGGACCTTACCGAATCAAGGAACGATCTGGGACCGATTCCTTTTACTTAGCCACTCATGAGGGGATAAGGATGCCATTACCTGTGAATAGGTCTATCCTCAAGCTCTATTTTCCCTATGTGACCTGATTTCCATGGGCTTAGGGCCCCAGGTAAGTAGGTAGGTCATTTTTCTTTCTTTCATTTGCATTTGTGTGTTCATGGTAGTTTAGTTGCATTTGTTTCGATTTTAATACTCATATCTTATTTACTTATTGCTTTATTGCATTGTTGTGTAACTTATGTGATACATTTGATTGAATCATGTTACATGTTATAAATTTTTGAAAAAGCCGCAAAATTTTATTTTTAAGGAATAGTTGCCGATTTTGAAATTTTGGACTTCTTATATAAATAAAGGGTGAGCAAGCCACCCCTCGACGATCTAATATTTTTCTTGAGTTTGTGTAGGAACATGTATTACCTGGAGATGATGAGGTTCTCATGTACTCTACGGTGAGCACAGGTCCCTAACTAGGAGCCAAATGTTACCCCCCCATGCCTAGGGGCCACTAAGAAGATGATGTTTTGAGGCCCATAGGTTGCAAACATGGAGTGTCGAGAGCCAGCTGACTGATGGGGCACACATTTTGGAAACAAAACCCCTCCTCTCCACTACACACCACCATTCTTCTTCAGCAACACAACAACATCCACCACACCAGCTTGCCTCTCAGAGGGAAACAAGTCTTGCTTCATGACATAACAAGTCTGATCTCATGGTAAGTGTCACTTTAATAATTGAATCATTTGAACTATTGCAGAGGGTCTTCTCTTGATTGTGAACTTTTTGCTTGGAATTTATGCCTTTTTTCTTATTTCACCTTGGTGGTTGACATAGTTTCCCAGTAAGTGGGTCAACCTCGAGAAGACGGTTGCTACTGGGGGTCTCCTAGAAAGGTCCTCACACCATTCCTGCTCATACTTACTACTTTCCATACTTATTCCCCTCTATTTCCTCATCTTATGGGTTTTTAGGGCTCACTAACCCTAAGAAGGGATTGTACCTCAATTCAGGGGAAGAAGGGGCTAAATGCCTAGAGGTGTTGTAGCTGGAAAAAGTTAAAAGCCATAAATGATCCTTCTAGATTCTCATCCTAAGGTCTTGAGAGAAATGAAACACTTCTCCATAAAAAATGAAGGACCTGTAAAAAAAAAAAAAAACACATAATTAATAAATGTACCACTTGTTGGGGAAATTCATTTTGTGGTGTATTTTACTTTCCATTGCATATGGAACTATGTCTGTTTCTAACTTCAAGTGGCATTGCGGTACTCTTTGCTCTCCATTGCACACAGTACTCAATGTTCAGACCTTAATAAATGAATGTCAATAAAGGGCTTGGAAAAAGGTTGCATTGCAAATGAAGGTGCAACTCCACAAAGGCACACATAGTTGAGACAATATGAACTCTTGATATGTCAGGAATCCTATGCCTAAGAGTATTTAACCCCCAACTACCTCATAATCATTGCATGACCTAGAAAGAGGTCTTCTTAGGAAACATTCCTTGACTTAGGGATTGAACTATCCAATAGGATACCATGATACCCATCCCATACCTAAATTTGGAAAAGTTTATAAGGTCTTTGAGCACGTGTCTAACTTGAAAAGAGGGGATTTAATACAATTGTTTGAGTGGTTCTTTGATTAAATGTGGATTACTTGGCATGATTCATGTGACTCGTGGACCCTTGGAGGGTGTACTTGTTTGTTTTTCCAGGACCTTTCTAAGTGGAAGATTTTCATGGAAGGACTAGGCCACTTAGACCTCCATAGGGGCTTGAAGCCCATATGATGGATGATTCACCCCACTCATTGAGGGCTTGAGAAGATGAATGTTTCCTTTGGAGGCACCTAGACAACATGTGAGGATGACATTGTAGTCACTTGCACCTGAATGTTGGCCTTTGGAGGCCTAGGGAATCACACCCTAGCCCTTGACATCACCTTGGATGTTGGGGTTATGATGGGGCTTTGATGGTTCAGAGATCACGTGGTGTGATTTGGAGGAAAGAAGACCCATGACATGCACTCTAGCACATGACAACATGACACATGGACTTTGGAGGCCAAACGATCTTCACCTAGAGGCTTGACGTCTCACTTTGAGGCTTTGCGTCACCCTTCTAGGGCATGACATCACCCTTTAGAAGGTTTAAATTTAATTTAATTTTCATATTTTCAAAATGTAAAGGGGAGTTAGGGGGCCGACCCTATTTGTTTTTGTTGTTGACAAATTGGTTTTACACGACCTCATATAAATAGAGGTAATCTCACTTTCATTTTGGACATAACTCACTTGAGAATTACATAAACTCTTGGCTGAAATTTTCGCCCTACTTGGGAAATTATCTCTATCTTGTCTCTTGTGCGACTGGATGCTTTACTTGTCTACTGGTGGAAGGAGGGCTAGCTACTTCTCTTGCATGCTTGTTCTTGGAAACTGTGGTAGAATATCTTGATAAGTAAGGGTTTTTCATGCTATCTCTTGGATTAGGTAAGGAATTTCTGCAATTGTATGTGTTTCTTCTTGATTTCAAGGTTACTTTGTCAAACCCTTGGACGAGTATAAAGGAATACACCCTCCATCAAAGACCTCTCTTTTATTGTCATTGAAAATGTTATTTAAAAGGTTGCTACAAGGAGTAAAAAGGATTACACCCTTGTAGATTTACCTTGCTAAGGTTTGTTTACTCTATGGAGTAAAAGGGCTTACACCCCTAGAGGAGTAATAAGCCCTAGCTCATAAACAAGAGACTCCATAACCTAATAGATAAGACATTAATCTTTTTTCATTGGAGATTGAATATTGTTGCATTGATAAACATGATTTCAAGGAGATTGAATTGTTCAAGTTTGTAATTTAATTCTACATGATTTAAGATATCTTATGCCCTAGGGACATCTTCTTTTTTTTTCCAAGTGTTCTAGCTACTGTTATAAACATTTAGCTACAACCAATAGGGCTGCAACAAACTCTCTCTCTTTTACTCACTTTTCTACCACTGAAATTTACTTGCAAGTTGTCATAATTGATCTACTAGTTAAATGCTATTGTTTGGGTGGATTGTTTGTTGATTTTAGTGGCTAGAATTTGTTGTTGTAGCAAGATTTTTCTACAATAAATAGGCCATTACAAAACTCTGTTGATAACACTTAATAACAACCCTTTATTGCTATCAAAGTCTTGTTTTAATTATTGTAAAGTTGTCTACTCATTGCTAGCTTTGTTTTCCAACATCACACAGTTGATTTTGATGGTATAATTTGCAGTTGTCATAGTTTCTTTACCACTAATATATATTTTAATACTGCAGAAATTTTGGGACATCAAGGTTTTTTTTCGATTCCCCATTGGTTTTGAGGCGTTAATCATCATATATTGTCTTGTTTCAGGCAGGTCTAACATTGTTTTGCAAGTACACAACCTTGGAAACTATTTACTAGCTCATAAGAATTTTCCTCAAGCCTCTTTCCATCCTTGACCTTGACCTATAGGGGAACTCTTCAAGCTCTTTGATTATCCCATCAAAATCCCCCTAGGGTCACCTGGGAAGCCTCCCTTTTGTTGGACTTGTCCTTCATTAAAATGAGGGGGACATTTATTGAGGTGACAATGATAGGTGTTCCCAGTTGTGTCTCACATTTGTGGTCGGGGTTGAGCTTTTCCCAAAATACAAGTTGTGCAATAACATAAGGCATGGGAAAGTTTTGTCTTGGGAATTATTTTGTAACTAAGATCTGCTATGTTTGAGGTTTCCCCCTCAAAGAGGCAAGTGAACTTTTCTTTCTATCAATAAAGGTATCATTTTTGGTGTTATTATTCTCTATATTTGTTGTTTTTGTTGCTATTCATCATAGTTATTATGTTATGCTTTGCATAATACATCTGGTACCTTACAGGTGGTATCAGAGCACTTTCCTCTGCAAAAATTTTGGGACAATTTTTTTTCAAGGTAGAGACATGTATTTTCGATGTCTTTAAAGCATAGAGATCTATTGTTCGATGGGTGAAATTGTGGCTGGGGAAGACTACACGCAGGGAATACATATAGTTTCATGGGTTACTTGAAACAAACGTTTCACCTTGTTGGAAACCTATGTAACCCATGATGGCACCCCTTCAAGTAGTACCACATCAGACAACACCTGTACATGACCATCACTCCCACATACCTTCACATATATAGGGAGTCCCCTAGGTCTCCTGGAACCATATTTAAATCAGCCTATCAGTCACCTGATTGCTATAGTGGCACTGAGAACAACACTCTGGAAGACTACTCTCTAGTACATGGGTAATCAAGTAGTATAGATAAGGGTATGGTAAAGACTCCTTAGTTGGTGCCCTGAGATATTGGGTCGAGTACTACTATTCGATCATGCACGTATATCAGAGATTTGTAGCATAGGGTAAAACCTTGTCTGTAGGAACCCTGAAAACCCTAACTCTTGGGAAAAAAACGGAATAGAACAAAAACAAAGGGGAAATTTTGTTGTGCAACCTTGCCTTTTGCATCCAAGTTGTCAAATTCCTACACAATTTTTCATGTTAACAATTTGGGCATTCTGTCACTACAATATTTTTTTCGGACGAAGTATAACTCCATAAGATTAAAAAAGACTAAACAAGTATAGTGGTCCCATCGACACCCTTATTTGATACCTATCCCATTGGATTCCTCTCTTCGTCCTAATCACAGTGTTCCTATCACTTATAAGCCTTTTTTTCTCATGGATCCACCCACCTTTCTCGACACCCTTATTTTCCACTTATTCCATTTGATTCCTCTCTTCACCCTAATCATTGTGGTACCCCTCATCTTTGACCTTGTTTCTGTGTGGACCTATTTACCCACTTTTTTCTTATTCACAAATGGCTCTCACCCGCAACAAAAAAAAAATGCTACCTTGATCACTGAAAACAAACAGAACAAGAGTGACATCTAGAACATCAATTCCAATATTGGTTCCCTCAATTCCAAAATGGTGAACATCAATGGACACTTTGACTCCCTTGAAGCCCAAATCAACAAATGGATGAGCCATTCCCCAAACCCTACCTCCTCTAAACAACCTTGCTACCATGAAGGCGATGACTCCTCCCATTCCCAGGATTTTCACCTTCATTGTGACCTGTGTCTTCCCAGAGTTGAGGTGAACAAATTTGATGGCTTGGATCCCATGGGCTATGTACTCAAATGGAACATTATTTCTCTTTGCATGACATTACTGATGATTTGGCCAAAATTTGTTACAATGTCCTTTATTTCGATCCTGAATGTTGTCAATGGTGTAAAAATTCACGCAAAGAGTATGTTGCTTGGACACAATTTGTTGCAGATATTTATGAATGCTTTGACACCGATACACACACCATTTGGTCCATTTGACCAAACATAAACAATCTGGCATGGTGGAAGACTATATCACCACCTTTTAGCACTTGGATCTTAGAACAAATGGCATATTTGACACCTTTTTCAGGGAATTCTTTATCAGTGGCCTAAATGATGACATCCGAGCCAAAGTCCTAATGGCTCACCCATAGACTTGGTTGGAACCTACTCAACATGCCAAGGAAGCACAACAGGTAGTCTCTTCCCAAACCTGGAAACCCTCCTTTATTCCTTGCCCTTAACCCACCAATCCTATTGCACCTGCCACTCCTCTCAAGATACAAAAATCAAGTGAGGAAACAATGATTGAACGCCAACTTAGTCTTTGCTATAATTGTGATGACAAATATTTTCTGGGGCACAAGTGTAAGGAGAATAATATTTTTATGGAAATTTCTAAGGATGTTTCTAACGAAGATTCCAATGTCCCCCCCTGTTGAAGAGATACCCCAAGCAGATGATCCAACCCCACCCTATGATCCATCATAATTTGAATTGATGATTTCACTGAACGCCCTCACTAGTTTCTTTGCTCCCCAACTCCTCAAGTTAATTGGATACATTATGCATAAGAAAGTCATCATCCTAGTTGACAGTGGAAGCACCCATAATTTTATTCATCGCCGCATTGCCCAAGAAATCAATTGCTATATCAGTGTAGTCAACAATTTTCAAATCATGATTGGAAATGGTGGTCCCATGAAATGCAGGGGGCGTTTTGAAAATGTGCACTTACAAATTGTTTAGTACCACCTGAAATCTCAGATGTTTTCTATCGACATGGGAATTTTTGGAATTGTGCTAGGTGTTGAATGGTTATGCAGATTAGGCCCCATCACCATGGATTTTAAGGATTTAACCATCCAATTCCAACAGGAGGGAACACTTTATAAGTTCCAAGGCATCACTTCAGGCTTCCTGAAGATCATTAGTTCCCACATAATGGAAACAATACCTACAAAAGTTAATTCCAACATTATTACCCAAATACATATCATTCAAGCCATTGAGATCCCCTCACCTACTGTGCATCCCAACCTCCAATCTCTTCTCTCTCGACACCAATCCATTTTTAACAATCCGCAAGGACTTCCCCCTTCCCGTGGCACCCATGATAATTTCATTCCCCTGGTCCCTGGCAATCTTCCTCCCAATGTTGGCCCTTATAGTCATCCCTTTGCCTAGAAAAATGAAATTGAGATTTTTTTTTAGGAATTTATAGAGGCAGGTGTTATTCGTCCTTGTACCATCCCTTATTCTTCTCATATAGTCATGGTACTAAGGAAATAAGGAAACTAGTGCATGTGTATTGATTTTCACGCCCTCAACAAAATTACAAGCAAAGACAAATTCCCCGTTCTTGTCATTGATGGCCTTTTGGATGAATTGAGTGGGGCTCGGTAATTTACCAAACTTGATCTATGTTCTAGCTACCGCTAGATACATATGAAAGAGGAATATGTCACTAAAACTTCCTTTCGCACTCATGAGGGTCACTATGAGTTCTTGGTCATGCCCTTTGGCATGTGTAATGCACCTTCCACTTTTCAAAGTCTCATGAATCATGTCTTCCATCCTTTCCTCCGTCATTTTTTCTTAGTTTTCTTTGATGATATTCTCATATAGTAAAACTTGGAAAACCCATCTCATCCATGTGGATCAAGTTCTACATCTATTGTCTAAGAACAAACTTTTTCTCAAACAATCTAAATGTGATTTTGGAGCCTTTGAAGTTGAGTACCTGGGTCATATTGTCGGAAAGGATGGTGTATGTATGGATCCTAATAAAATTGAAGCTATGAAGGATTGGAATCTTCCTAAAATCTTAAAAGCTTGCATGGTTTCCCTGGTTTAACGAGATATTATCACAAGTTTTATTTAGAATTATGGTAAAATTGCAGCTCCTCTCACTTCTCTCCTCAAAAACAATACTTTTAGATGCACTCTCACAGTTGATCAATCCTTCCATGCATTGAAAGAGGCTATGTGCATACTTTTAGAAATGTCTTGTCATTTCTAGACTTCACCAAGAGTTTTTTCCTGGAATGTGACGCTTCAGGGAAAGGAATTGGATCAATCCTCATGCAAGATGATCGAGCTTTGGCTTTCACTAGAAAACAACTTTCGGAGAAAAATTTGGGAAAATCAACCTATGAAAAGGAAATTTTGGCTATTCTACATGCAATGGATCTTCGACATCCTTATCTATTAGGGCAATGCTTCCAAATTAACACTGATCATTGTAGCCTCAAGTATTTTCTAGAACAAATAATTTCATCCCTAAAGCAACAAAAATTGGTGACCAAGGTATTTGGATATGATTATGACATCATTTACAAGAAGGGAAAAGAAAATGTGGTTGTTTATGCTCTTTCAAGGAAATATGAAGAAGAAGGGTCCCTCCTTTCCCTGTCTTTCATTGCAGCAGATTGGCTTCAAGCTACTCACTAGGAGTGGTTGCAAGACCCCAAACTTTCTTGTCTGATCCAACAATTGCAATAATATTCTCAAGCTTCTCTAGGATACTCTTGGAACAATGAAGAGCTTCACTATAAAGGTCTCCTACATTTAAGCAAACAATCGAACCTTAAATCCATTTTGCTCTCTAAACTTCATGTTTCACCCACAACTGGACATTCGGGATTTAACAAAACCTATGAATGGGTCAAACATTATTTTTTTATGGGAAGGAATGAAACATGACATCCACAACTTTATGTATGAATGTGATACATGTCAAAGCAATAAGGGTGAAACGGTCAAAAACCCAGACACAGTCCAACCACTCTCGATTCCACCTACTATTTGGATGAATATTTCTATGGACTTGATTTTTGGCTTACCCAAATTGGGAAATAAGTTCGTTATCATGGTTGTAGTATATTGTCTTTCCAAATATGCTCATTTATGTGCTCTTCAACACATGTTCACCACATCTACAATGGATCACATTTTTATGGATAATACTTCAAACTCCATGACATGCCTCACTTTATTGTCTCTGACAATGATCCAACTTTCACCAGCAATTTTTGGCAATAATTGTTCAAGCTCCAAGGAACCCAATTGCATCTGATACACACCACCTATCATCCTCATACTGATGGAAAAATTGAAGCTATAAACAAGCATTTGAAAACATATTTGTTATTTTTTGTGTCTAACCAACAAACTCAGTGGGATCTTACCATGTTGCCACTTGCATTACTCCCTTTGAAGTGGTCTACCATCAAAAGCCATTGTCTGTTCTCTATGACCTACCAAGTGTATCCAAGGTTCAAGAGGTTGAAAACACTCTTACAGTTCGCGTGAACATTCTTCGTAACCTCAAAGAAAATTTGATCATGGCTCAGGATCACTTGAAACAACAAGCAGACCAGGGTCATTCAGAATGTCAATTTGCTGAAGGGGACCATGTGTTTCTTCATCTACAACCTTATAAGAAAAATTCACTCAAAGATAAACATTGTCAAAAAATCACCCCCAATTTTTATGGTCCTTGTACAGTTCTCAAGCGAGTGGGTCTCGTGGCCTACCAGTTAGCTCTTCCCAGTCACTCTAAGCTCCATCCTATTTTTCATGTCTTTTTCTTAAAGAAAGTGAGTGGAACTAAGTGCCATACTCAAACTAGTCTCCCTGAGTTGGATGAAGAAGGATCCATTTGGTTGCAACCACAAGTAGTCTTGGACCATCACGAGCGTCGTCTTTGTTAGCGCACCATTAAGGAAGTTTTAGTTTATTGGAAGGATAAACCACCATAAGATGCCACTTGGGAGCCGACTACCATTCTACAACAATTTTCCCATCTCAAGCCTTAAGGACAAGGTTGGTTTTCAAGGGGGAATGTATGCTAGTGACCTAACCTTCCTAACCCCTCACGCAGGTAGAATAATATGTTTTCTATGTAATAAAAGCTGACATTAGTAAATAATTCCTATATAATAATGTGAACAAGTCTAATTTAAGGAGACTTAATAGAATTTTTTGCTTCTAGAAAAATATTCCTCTAGAATGTTCTTTAAAAGATATAATTAATATAAATATGAGTAGAAGTCATGGAAAAGTTTTGTCTTGCGAATGATTTTGTAACCGAGCTCTACTCTATTGGAGGTTTCCCCCTCAAAGAGGCAAGTGAACTTGTCTTTATATCAATAAAGGTATCATTTATGGTGTTATTATTCTCTATATTCTGTTGTTTTTGTTGGTATTCATCATAGTTATTATGTTTTGGTTTTCATAATACAGCTAGTACCTTACAAAAAACCACCAAAAGTTCAAGTAGGGATGTCATAAAAATTCCAAGTCTTGGTTAAATCATTGGGGAATAAAGGAAGAAGTCATTCTATAGAATAACAATAATATTAAAAATATTGTTACATCTAAATTTAAGGAGAATTTGTAGTGCGGTAAAGAATTAGAAGATAAAAAGAAATTAAGATACTATAAAATGGTGGTCAACCATAATATAGAATATCAAAAATATCTCTTTGTTTTGACTAGCGTAAAGAACAAAATCATCATTTCTAAAATAAGAACAAACTCTCATGAGCTACATAGTGAAATTGTGCATCAGACAATTCCCAAAATGTTGTGAGAGGAAAGAATTTGTAATCTTTGTGGCACTAAGAGGGTTGAAGATGAAAAACACTTTCTCTTAGAGTGCCTTGCGTATACCCAAATTAGATCACGATTTCAAAAAAATGTCACAATAATGACCTTCCTAACCTTCTAAGTCATCAAAAACATGGTGATCTTGGAACACTTCTCTTAATGTTGTTTGGGCACATAAATAACATTCTAAAGAAATCCAAATAACCTCTTACCTTTCTTAAGGTATGATAGACCAATTATGGTCTTAGTGGATGTTAATCAACATCATCAACATCATCATCATCATTATTCTATATTTTTATCAACCACATATTGTCACAATTTTTTAAGAGGTCATAAATTCAAATTTGGTTGCTTTGAACTTAAGGTTTGACTTGGTTGCATTTTTGTCTAGTCATATGCTAGTAGCTAGTCAAGGTTGTGTGATTATTTTAACAAAAGCAATAGGTCTTCCTCCAATTAGTCTTTATATCTTGAAGATTTGCTAAATATTTATATACATGGCAACTTCTTAGACCACTAATGGGTCTCTATTTTGGATTTTTTTGGCCATTTTATTCCTTGCATTATCCACCTTTTTTTCCTATGTTTAATCATGTTATTACCCATTTCACTGCTTGGAGTCAAGATAAAAGGTTCGAGGTAATTTTAAATGAATTCTTTGGTTTCCATTTGATTTTTTCTAAATATTAGAAAAATGGTAGAATATTTGAATTTGTTTTGGTTTTAATGTTGGTTGAGAAGGTTGCTACAAAATCATTGCCTGCCTACTATAGAGCTCATGAGTTGTTGCAAGCACAAGAAGTGGACAATGAACAAAGGCGGTGACAAGGTCAAATTTATGGTTCCATAGATCCATATGGCACATGCTCTTGGGGTTTTCTATGGAAGCCTCCAAGGATTGTTATAGAACATGTCATCATCTTCTTCTTGAGCATAATTGTATAATTAGTTGCATTGTTGATTAGGCATAATTGTTTAGTTTTGTCTACCTATATCTCTGGAGGCTATTCAAGTACTTTGCTTGTATCTACATGATAATAAACAACCTTTTAAAAAATAATCGAGAATATTTGATTCTCAAGTATGTTTATTTAGGATTCTCGTTAGGATTGTTATCATTTTTTCTTAATTAAGAAGGATGATTTATTTATAAAAAGCATATCGACTCTAAGACAAATCTAGCGAGAGATGATAGAGACATGTTTTCTAACATATTGAAGACTTGTTTTTCTATAATAAAAGGATCTTCAACTTATTCTTTTCCATATGTTTCCATGAGTAATAAGTAGGTTGTCTATGCTCATTTAATTCTTCTATAAGTTTAATCCTAGAACCTCTATTTTGTGAGGTAGGGTCCACTCCATATAATAGAAGTGTTATTGTTGTTCATTTCCTTTGTGTGACTATTCATATGATTTAGGTGTGATTATGTGGTTATTTATTTTACATTCAAAACTTAATATTGGTGAGATCATGTGTTTGGTTAATAATGGCAATTAGGAGAGAGTTTTATTGCAGCGTGGTTTACTCTTAGACATAATTTTTATCTAATTCTTCAAGTATAAAATTTATGTGTAAATATGCAAGTGTGAGTTTCTATTTAATTATTTTTGTGTGAGTTTCCATTTTGCAAGTATGATTTGATTTAATTCTACAATTTGATTTCAGTAAAGTGTAAATGCAATTTCTTTTATTATACTAGCAATGCAATTTCCTTCTATAAAATCATTATATTAGACTAGCATTGCTATAGCAAGGATGCCAATCAAGTGTCCAATTAATTCCTAATCATGTTTAGTTGAAAAAAGTGCTCGGATCAACAATATATTCCCTTTAGAAGTTACAAAAATGAGGATTGACTAGGATTTTTTAAGAAAACTGTCAAATAGATAGCACCAAACAATAAAATGTATAGAAAAACAATCACTCTAAAGCATACAACATGAAAAACTACATGCTGAAAAACTCTACATTGAAAATGAACTCAAAATGGTAAAATTATCGTTGTTTAAAAATTACCTTTTGAAATTGAGAGGCCAATGGAGGGGGTCTTACAAAACGTTGACATGGTATTTTTGAATGAGTAATTTAATGTGGCAATGACATGGAAAAATGTTGACATAGCAGAGTGTTGATGCAATATCCAATTGAGATGGAAAGATTTGCATTCATGTGTTCATGTGTAAATAACTAGTTTATTGGTTCTCTATAATAGGGATGCACCAATCCATGTGGTAGGTGAAGAAAATCCATGAGGTACCATCTCCATTTAGGGGTTTGATGTGTTAGGTTTTGGGGACTGTGTGGCAGAAGGTGACACCCATGGGAGAGGTCTCAATATTTCCTCCTAGTGAGGTTCCCAAGGCGAGGGGAATAATTTTAGTAGTAGGTGCTTCATGGACCACTGTCAAGGCGATGACAATAAGGGTATCAACGAAAAAGGGGGTGTTGATGAAATTTTAGGGGATGATCCCCCAAGGAAACTATGATAGTGGTAATGAGAGATCACTCAGAGATGAGGATGGGGCATTGGGAACGATGGTGATCAATGACACTAGTAGTGGGGGACAGATCCCTGAGCCAATGATAGGATGTCAAAGAGTGACCCAATCTAAGTGAAGAAGGCCCACCAAAAAAAATGTCGATTGATGACATACAATGGAATGATAACATGCCTAGTAGTAGTAGGAATACCAAAATAGTTGGAAAATAGCATTGTAACTACAAAACACTACAAAAAATAAATTTAAATGAACATAATATAAAATGAAATATTTTACTCCTTTACAAATGGATGAACATAATTGATTAGAGGATGATGTTTATATCTAGAGTAAATAAAGCTATTTTTTATAAAGCAAAAGTTAACCTAGTTGTAATGATGTTTCGTGCACACAATAGAATGGTCAAATTTTTGATATCTTGAGTAAATAAAGCTCTTTTTTATGAAGAAAAAGTTAACCTAGCTAAAATGATGTTTTGGGCACAATAGAATGGTCAATTTTTTTTATAAAATGCATGAATTTTAGTGAAATGGAACATCAAGATCAAATATTCAAGTATTGATAATGAGAGCTCTGTAGGTCCAATTTTAGACTTGAAAGAAGGAATCTAAATCTCTTCAAATATTCAATACTGCTACCATGCTTGATTGTGAAAACAAATGATAGAACTTCAATATGCACTTTAAAAACCTTTGTTTTTGTTGCACACTTCCTTAATCTTAATAAAAACAAGGGTTAACCTCACTAGTACTCCAATACCATGTTAGAAATCAACAAGTGGGAAATCACATGATCGAGCATTGTAATGATTGTAGGGAGGATAATAAAGGGTACCTAGGGAGGTACCCAAGCAAAATAATTAATGTAATGTGGCCATAATTATGGAATAAGGTCCACTTGGTAGTTGGTGAGTAATAAATAGACCCACTAGGTAGTTAGAGGGAACAATATAATAATGAGCAGTAGTTGGCATAGACCCCAAGGAATACTCATATATACA
>JASDQU010504257.1:0-10144 GCA_032191745.1 Picea mariana | reverse complement strand
TATCAAAGCAACTTTTCTTTGATATTGTGTTGAGTACAAAAGTTAGACAAATTAATTGATGGATATTATTCTATTTCAACATTCAAATCTTAGTGTGGAAGCATAAAGAAATAAGTAACACAATAAAAAATATAAGTGCAAACAAGAGTGAAACATCCATAGTACACACAAACAAATGTGACCAATAAAGCAATTGGTTAAAGAATAATCGAAGGAATTGTTTCAAAAATATCACTTCATTATAGATATACATTACATGTATTTATACACTAGGATATTTGCAACCATGTTATCAATTTATATAAGCTAAAATGGATAGGGTTGAAAGAAACCGACTAAACGCCCCTTTGCTACCATTCTACACAGAGCCAAGAACAAAACTTGAAACAGTGGCCACCACGCCTGTGGAAAAACCAACCAAACGCCCCTTGGATACCATGCTACCACAGAGTCACATAACACTACCATTGCGGGAGAAAAACACAGAGTAACAAACGCAAGGAATAACTGTGAAGGGTAATGGCACCTCGTGCCTCTCGATAGTGGAGGAGAATGGAAGGTACGCCACCCTCACCATGCCATGTGAAGCCAGCCTAAGAGGCAATCTCGTAGTGGAGCTTTCCTGCAAACGTCAGGCCTAGAGAGTAATGGTGGCCTAACACCATTAATGGAGATGACTAGCTTAAATGCTATAGACTAGGTTCAGACCATCCGAGTAACTACCACCTTTAATGTTTTACAAATCCCTTAAAGACCATGAATACAGAGTAATGTGAATTCAGTGGTATACCAACATGGTCACGACTATAGTATGGTGTTTATCGTAAGTTTTTGTTTAACATGGTATATCACTATCGAACATTACAACCCCTAGTGCATAGGGTATGGACTTAGTGGGTTATGACCCCTAGGTTCAATCCCATGTACGCTAGTGTTTAAGTCTTGAGTTTATGAAGCGTATCGGTACATGTTTATAAACATAGTTTATTACTTATATAGAATGGGTCACATTCTTTGCCTAGGCTATGGACCTTGACAGGTCTAGCCACTAACTTCAATGTTATAATTTTGAATTCTAATAGCGATGCTACGACAAAGCTTAACAACAAACGATGTGTTGATCTTAATATCTCTCTTTTCAGCCATTTTAGAATGAGTAATGATAATGATACAATTTCAAGGTATATAATTATTGGATTAAGATATATGTATTCTTGTGTCACGAACAATTGTTGTACATAATAGACTTTAGTTTTCCACAATAAAAATAAATAAAATTATTTGTGAAATTTGGGGTACATTACATATGGTGTCAAAGTTGTAGGTTACATTGCTTGGACCTCAAGGCAGCACCAAAATTTTATTTTGTTTCCTTGAAAGAAAATCTAACAGACACATTTATTGTTACAAACAGAAAAAACAATTTGCCTATTGTGAAAATGTCAGCACCGAATGAAGAAGGAGACAAACCTGAAGGGAATCCAAACCAATAACTTCCTAGAGACCCATAACATAACAATGAAGGGATTTCAGCCACTAAGTCTTGGAAACAATGAAAAACCTTTTTGTAGAGTTACAAGTGTTCAAAGCAGATAACAAAAAGATGAAGAAAGGACAGGAAGACCAATTATAAATAAATTAATTGTTGCTACGCAGTATAGTAACAAAGAAGAGTCCAAAAGACAATGAAAACGAGGAAGAGGTTAGCAAAAAGTCCTCTAAGAATTCTGGTCATGAAACAGAAAAAGAGGACATTTCTTACGAAGACGCACACATGACAGAAAACAAAGCATCTACAGGAAGTAAAAGAAAGCAAGTGGACCACCTGGAAGGTGAATTCAAGAAAATAAAACCTTCCACCTTTGATGGAGAATCAAATACTAGTGAGGAGCTTGAAGCATGGTTACTAGATATAAAGAAATACTTTCAGATTTATAACTACTCTAGTAATATGAAAGTCATAATGGCCATTTACAACTTAAAAGGAAATCTAGTATCTGGTGGCAAGACCTGAAATTAGCCAAGGGATTATGAATGGAATGGTCAGAATTCAAAAAGTATTTCAAGAAGCAGTACTTATCACAAAGTTATTACGAAAGAAAAACTAAGGAATTTTATGAACTGCAACTAGGACAAATGGCCATGGACGATCTGATAAATAAATTTCTAGATCTATTGAGATTTGTACCGTACACCAAAGAGGACAAAGAAAATATATAAAGGTTCTTGAGATGTCTACCACAGTTGTACAACGAGAGAATTGAATTTGATAATCCTAAGTCTTTAAATGAAGTGTTTAGAAAGGATTGAATGTGCTATGATCAGTACAAACAGAGATTTGAAATTCCCGGTATGGAAAGACAAGAAACATGATAGAATGAATCAGCGGAAGAAAGGCTTCCAACCAGCCCCTTTTCGTAACATGAAAAAATGTTTCCAAAAGAAGGATTACCATTCTAATACACAGAATTCCCAAGAGGGAAATAAACCAGTTAATCTAGGAGTCAAGAAAGTTGAGGACAATCCCAGGGAACCATTGAAATGTTGGGAGTGTGGAGAACCCCACCTGAGGAGAAATTGTCCACGCTTAAATCCCACAGTAAGAAATTTGGTCCATAACCTTCAAGAGGCTTCAATAGTTGGAGACATTGGTAGAAGCGTGCATAAAATCAATGCAACTCTGGATGGTAGACATGCAGATCATCAATCCACAATTGTGGAAGTTGAAGGTAAAATTCATTCCCACAATGCTTCTATACTAATTGACCTAGGAGCTAGTCTGAGTTATATTACTCCAGCTTTAGTTGAATTGAACAAGTTAAAGAAGGTAAAGCATGTTAAGTCCTGGTTAGTACAGCTAGCAACGGGGACCAAAAGAAAGGTAACAGATTTTATTTATGATCGTGAACTCAGCATAGATGGCCAAAGTACAAAGTTAAATGTGAACATATTACCTTTGGGGTCTTACGATATAATTATTGGAATGGACTGGTTAGAGAAACATAAAGTGATATTAAATTGTTACGAAAAATTCGTTTGTGTATAAAGATGAAAATAACACAGTTAGAACAGTACAAGGAATCAGAAAACCAGTTTTCGTTAGGCAAAAATCAGCAATGCAATTTAAGAAATGTATGAACAAAGGTTGTCAAATTTATGTTGTACAAGTAACTAATCTCCTAAGGGAAGAAAGCAAACCGAGTTTAGAAGAATTTGCAGTCCTACATGGGTTCAGAGATGTATTTGTAGATGAAATAATGGAACTACCTCCAAGGAGAGAGATAGATTTCTCTATCGATCTACTACCTGGATCTGCCCTGGTATCCAAGGCACCTTATAGAATGAGTCTACCCGAATTAATAGAATTGAAAATTCAGTTACACGAACTGTTAGATAAGGAATATATCAGACCAAGTGTTTCACCTTGGGGAGCACGAGTTTTATTCGTTAAGAAGAAAGATGGAACTTTGAGACTGTGTATTGACTATTGACAATTGAATAAAATGACGATTAAGAATAAGTATCCCTTACCCAAAATTAATGATTTCTTTGATCAGGTTGGAAAAGAAAAGATATTCTCTAAATTAGATTTAAGGTCTGGTTATCACCAAGTCAGAATAAAGGACAAAGATGTAAATAAAACAACATTTAGAACACATTATGGACACTTTGAGTTTGTCGTAATTTCATTCGGGCTTACTAATGCACCAACAACCTTTATGTGCTTGATGAATAGTATATTCAACCAATATATGGATAAATTTGTGTTGTTTTTTATCGATGATATTCTAGTTTACTAAAAAACAGAAGAAGAACATGAAGAACATATGAAAATAATATTGCAGACTTTAAGAGAACATAAGTTGTATGCTAAGTTTGATAAGTGCGACTTCTACCAAAGAAAGATATAGTATTTAGGACACGTAATATCCAAAGATAGTATTGCAGTTGACCCATAAAAGATTAAAGCCATTATGGAATAGCCTATCCCTAAGGATGTAGGAGACATCAGATCATTTATGGGAATTACCAGTTATTACTAGAGATTTACATAAAAAGGGAATAAAATTTTATTGGTCGCAAAAGTGTCAAGACAGCTTTGATAAACTAAAAATATTGTCACATAAACTGAAAGAACATGAACGAAATTATGTGACTCGCGATTTAGAATTAGCATTCGTAATTCATGCATTAAAAATGTGGCGACATTATTTAATGGGAAGAAAATTTATGTTACTGACCGACAACAGTGGTGTAAAGTATTTGTTCAGTCAACAAGATCTCAATGCAAGGCAAGCAAGATGGTTGGCCTTTTTAAGTGAGTTCGATTTTGAGGTACGACACATCAAAGGTAAGGAAAGAAAAGTTGCAAATGCACTAAGTCGAAGGACTAGCGGACTCTATGTAATAAGTATCAACAAAGCAGAAAACGATATCGAACAAAGAATAAAATTTGCAAGCAATAATAACGAAGATTACATCAAAATAGCAACAGAATTGCAAGGAAATGCATAAAATTTGAACAAAACAGATCTGAGTATAGATAAAAATGGATTTTTAAGGTTCAAGAACCGGTTGTCTATACCTAACTCTGTTGATTTAAAGACAACAATTCTTGATGAACTGCACAAAAATTTGTATTTCGATCATCTAAGATACCAGAAAACGATAACAACCTTAAGAAAATTGTTTTATTGGCCTAACATGAAGAATGAAACAACTGAATATTTGTCTAAGTGTTTACATTGTCAACAGGTAAAGATTGAACATCAGCATCCAACAGGTCTGTTACAATCTCTGCCTATACCAGAATGGAAATAGGAGATTATCTCGATAGACTTCATCACAGGTTTGCCTAAGACTCAAAGACAAAATGACTCGAGTATGGTAGTGATTGATAAACTAAGCAAATCTGCACATTTTATGCCTGTGAAATCTACTTACAAAATGATTAATATTGCTGAAATTTTTATGAAAGAAATATTTAGATTGCATGGAATTCCTAAGATGGTGATTTCCGATAGAGATGTCAAATTTATGTCCAATTTTTGGAAAGAATAGTTTGCAAGTTTGGATACTAACCTGAATTTCAGCACAAGCTACCATCCACAAACGGATGGGCAAACAGAACAAACAAACCAGATTAGCGAAGACATGTTGCGAATGTATGTAAGAAGAAAACCAACTAAGTGGGAGGAGAACCTGCACTTAGTTGAGTTTGCTTACAATAACGGTTATCAGACATCAGTTATGATAAGTCCCTTCGAAGTATTATATGAAAGTAAATGCACAACCTCGATTAGTTGGGATAATCCAGTTGATAGGATTATGGTGGGACCGGAAATGCTCCAAGAAATGGAGAGAATGGTAAAAAGGGTACAACAGAACTTAAAAGATCCCCAAGACCGACATAAAAACTATGCAGATCTAAAAAGAAGACATCGGGAATTTCAAATTGGGGAACATGTATATCTAAAAGTCAAAGCGAGAAGGAGATCTCTAAAGCTAGGAAATTGTTCCAAGTTGGTGCCAAGGCTTTGTGGCCCTTCGATATTTTAACTCGAATCGGACCCGTGGCGTATCAGCTAGCACTTTGCAGACTTCCTGCAAATTTAAAAGTTCATAATGTTTTTCATGTTTCATTACTAAAAATATATATTCATGATCCTACTCACATCATTGATTGGAACATGGTGCAAGTGGAACTAGAAGGAGAGTTCCAAGCGGAACCTTTGCGCATTCTGGACAGGAAAGAAACAGTACTTCGGAACAGAGCCATCACCCAGGTAAAAGTGCACTGGAAGCACTTTAGTCCTGGGGAGTCCACTTGGGAATTGGAAGAAGATCTATTGAAATATTATCCAATTCTATTCCGAGAGATGAATGAACACTGAGGAAAGTGTTGTACTTAAGGGGGAGAGGATGTAATATCCTCAAATTTTAGAAAAATAAATTCTAAGTTGAATTTAGAAATAAATTTCTATTTTTGGAAAATTCTAATTTGGAAATAATTTTCCATTTATGGAAAATCCAAATTTAGAATTTTGGATTATGTAATTAATTATTTGATGACTGTTGGGAAATTATTTGACTTTCCCAACTGTCTTCTTTTATTGGACACATGTATGAGACAAAATTTTTAATAAAATTAAATGCTGGAAGACAAATAGAACAACCAGGTTAAAAATATATGACCATGACTCCATGAGTGGGGCACAGGTTTCAGTTAACTCAGAGCTAATTTTTACAAGTGGAGGAAGTTTAATTTGACCACTAGTATCCCCTAAAAATCATGGATTTGTAAAGCTGTGAATTTCCCCAAGGAGGGAAAGGAATAGAAAGACCTAGGCACAATAATATATACAACATATGTGGGAGGCAGGACATTGCTTAGTATGTTGAGGAATTGAGAATTTGTTTGTTGTTATGAGCACTAGTAGTGTGAGGCAAAGCATTTTCTGATATATTGATGGTGACTATAGTTAAGGAGGATAATTCAGTTCGCCCTTATGGACTCATGGTCAGGATAGGGGGTGACCAGGACAAGTGATTGTGGTTGTTTTGTTCTACGGTTGGGTGGAAATTGGTTGTTCCATTTTTTTCCCAACATCATCCTTTTCAGATATGTATCTCAACTGTGTATTTAAAATTTTTTATGTCATGCTAATGATGTTTTATTATTGATGTTATACAGTTGATGACATATCTTATGTTATTATACTTAGAAACAAAATCTGTTTGAAAAGAATTGTATAGCCATATTAGTTTATATGGGTTGTCTCTATGTAAAATAGTTGTAGTGGTATGTTATTAAAATTTGTGTGTGTGTGTGTGTGTGTGTGTGTGTGTGTGTGTGTGTGTAGACACACACACACACACACACACGTAAGTGTAAACAAACTGCAATTATATTTATGTTGTTATGTTGAACAAAAGAATAGCAGTCCCAATACATGTTTTGTCAATTTTGAAAGAAAGACACTTTATACAGTAGAGTACAGGTCATTTGAAAAAATTGATATACATATTTATTACCATCAATAGATCAAAGATCAAAATGTTACAGTTTGAGTTCCTTAAACACCAGAACTCCCTATTTGGTCGAAACGAGAAATTTAAAGGACTACATAAAATTGTCCACGAATACTTGCAAGCACTGATGGAAGAAGATGAAACCCAAATACCTTTTGTGGACAGGTCGCACACTTCTCCAAGTGCATTGGTTGTTCTCCTAACCTGTAACAAACATACAAAAGAATTCGTAACTTACTAATGGATGAAATTATTAAAGATGAAACAAATAAAAGAATCAAGTATACTTAACTTAGATTTCGTTGTCATAACAGAACATCTTCGTTGCCTTGTGAAGCCATCAATCCAAGACTCGGGAAGGGAAGTGGGTGTGTTTTTCATCTAATGGGTTCCCTCGTAAGAAAAAAGGGACCCATCATCAGTTTACATATATGAGAAATTTATTGTAACCATGGAAATGAAAATAATAAACAAAACTCTAAAATTAAAGTTTTGTAACTTAATATCATGTAAGCTTATAAAATTACAGAGAGAAGTTATAACATAGACTGCATACAAGAAAATGGATTTAACATTTCCACAGTATTACTTCAAAGGGAGTTTGCAAGAGAAACCCCATACGAAGAGTTAAAGAATATTGTAGTGAAGTTGCTAACATAAACAGAGATTGACTTGCATAATATACATGGAGCTTTTGACAAAAAACGGTGCTTACGACATGTATGAATTTAACAATAATTTAGAGCAAGATGTGATTCCGAGTGAAACCTAAACATAAATTACGCAGAGCACATTTATAGAAATCCTTGCAAGTTCTAGCCTTGGCTTAACAAGATATAAAAATGCATGCAAGTATCAGACTTAGTCCGTGATTAATCTAGAAATCTTAAATTTAAACTAGCAAGGATATCTACTATTCACTGGGCGAATTTGAATAAATAACCAATGACATAGAACATTTTCGAATGGACATAGTTCTTCTAGTAGCAACATAACACATTATGTTTCTTGACAGAGGTAATTTTTATAACTGGTACATATAATTATATACGAGGAGTATCACCGCTAACTTTTCAACAAACAAGGGTATTTTACCTCATAAAATACAAAGTGATTTCAATTACATAATGCAATTTAATCAAAGAATTCAGTCAAACAAAAGGATGGAGGTACGAGGCTTTTCGTCCAAGTATTCACCCACATCTACCTGATAGATATCAAACTAACAGTTATATTTTCCTTACACAGTAAGTTACCAGAAAAGAAAACACGAGGTTACGCCTTCTACATAGACCCAAAACCAAAACAAAATGCTTACAAAGGACTAGGGTTTTCGACCACAGGTTTTGGAAGACCGGTAGTCATTAAAAATAAAATCACAACAACCCAAACCGGATGATAAACTTACTCCCAAGAGAGAGCCTCTAATGCAAAGGAGCACTGAAGTGAAATGCATAAGGAAATTTTACCCTACGACCCCAACTCTCTCTACAAAGGTAAAGCATGAACTATGTGACAGTTAAAAAAAAAATCAAGTAATTACCCATGTATAGAGAACCCTTCCACACAGATTACATTATAAAGGAAAACTGGACATAAGGAATGCACTATACAGAGAACCCTTCAACGTTGGATACATAGTATAGGAAGCGCGGCATTAAGAATGCACTGTACAGAGAACCCTGCAATATATGATACATTGAATAGGAAGCATGGTAGTAAGGACACATTGTACAGAAAAAAATTCAACACAGTATTATGTTACATAGGAAAAGCGTTGATATAAAGAAAGGCACAGTACACTGAGTCTTTACGAATACCAATAATACATTATACAATAAACTATTGGGCAATCCAATTGCACAAACAACGTTTCCTTCAACCCTAAATAATACCTTTGCATCGAAACTTTGGGCATGAAAAAATGTTACTTAAAGAAAGTGGGCTTACCATGCAGAGAGCTGAGAGAAAAACTTGGAATAGTGGCCACCACGCCATGAAAGAAAAACTGGCCAAACACCCCATGACTACCATGATACCATAGAGTCGCATAACACTACCACCATGGGAGAAAAACATGGAGGAACAAACGCATGGAATAACTGTGAAGGGTAATGGCACCTTGTGCCTCTCGATAGTGGAGGAGAATGGAAGGTACACCACCCTCACCATGCCATGTGAAGCCAGCCTAAGTGGCAAGCTCATAGTGGAGATTTACTGCAAATGTCAGGCCTGGAGAGTAATGGTGGCCTGACACCATTAATGGAGACGACTAGGTTCAGACCATCCAAGTAACTATCACCTTTAATGTTTTACAAATCCCTTAAAGACCATGAATATAGAGTAATGTGAATTCAGTGGTATACCAACAGGGTCACGACTATAGTATGGTTCTTATCATAAGTTTTTGTTTAACATGGTATATCACTATGGAACATTACAACCCCTAGCGCGTAGGTTCTGGACTTAGTGGGTTATGACCCCTATGTTCAATCCCATGTATGCTAGTGTTTAATTCTTGAGTTTATGAAGCGTATCATTACATGTTTATAAACATAGTTTATTACTTGTATAGAACGGGTCGCATTATTTTCCTAGGCTATGGACCTTGACAGGTCTAGCCACTAAATTCAATGTTATAATTTTGAATTCTAATAGCGACGCTACAACGAAGCTTAACAACAAACGATGTGTTGATCTTAAGATCTCTTTTTCAACCATTTTAGAATGAGTAATTATAATGATACAATTGTCAGGTATATAATTACTGGATTAAGATATATTTATTCTTGTGTCACGAACAATTGTTGTACATAATAGACTTTAGTTTTCCCCATTAATTTTTTTTAATATTTGTGATATTAGAGGTTAAGAAATTTATAAAGACCAATCTAATCTAATGTACTATTCATGTGTGTTTAGTTTATTTCTTTAGTGTGTTTTTGTACTTTAGCTATAGCCACCATTTTATTTTGTTCATAGATAATCTAATGGTCCACTTATTATGTATTATAACGACATTTTTATGTCCTTTCACCTCATTTGTCCATGATTTTTACTTAAAGATTATGGAGGGGCAATGTTTATGCGAAACAATGGAGTGAAGGATGTA